>QQSS02225064.1:0-10556 GCA_003687565.2 Craspedacusta sowerbii | reverse complement strand
CAGATTGATAGATAGATAGATAGATAGATAGATAGATAGATAGATAGATAGATAGATAGATAGATAGATAGATAGATGATGTGGACAGACAATTTATGTGGATAGATAGCTGATGTGAATAGATATAAAGCCATCTACAGGAAAAAATAAATGGGCTTTGACATGCCGACGTGCAAGTGGACAGAATTCAAGCGTGACGAACAGTCAACTTTGTAAATATTGAACATAGAATTTAATCCAATGCATTGCAGAGGATCGAAGTCGTATGAATGAGTTCTCAAGCGCGGCGCTAGTTGAGATGGAGCTTCTAATAATTAACTTACAAACAAAACAAACAAAAGATAAAGCCAGGCAAGGTAAAAACACATACGTTAAAACAAACTCAAATACTTCCGCCTATGTAATGAAATAACTTAACACCAGAGCCAGAAGTACTGCAATGAATGCCATATATAGATGGCGTGTTTGAAAAAAAAGTTAGGACTATCGGAAACTGTCAAGCTGACTCCCAGCAAAGCGACAGGGCAAAAACGCACTTCAAATGCATCACGCCCATTAGAATATTAGTCTTAGTCGAGTTTAAATGGTAAGAATAAGGCGGCAGTATACTCAGTACAGCGTAAGCCAAGTAAGGCAAGCATGTTTTGCGCGTATACGTAGAGGTAATATATAGCAAAGGAAGTTCCCAATCAACTGCTGACTGCGACAAAACCATCCATACAAATGTTGTTGTTATTTTTCCGCCCCACGCCCAAGCTGTTGACGCGCCTCACCTCGAAATGTGCTCTCGTCGATTTATCGTTAGGCAAGCGACATTGAAAACGCTGCCACCTTGACTCAAACGGACTCATCTTATCAAGGTAGGCTTTCAGCATCGGCTTCGTTGAGCTGGTTTAGAGGCAAACGCCCAAGCGCGGTTGGCGAGCCGCCATCGGCGGTCGCACTCACGCTTCGACCGTGCACCTTCCTTCTCGCTTTCTTCTTGCGGCTAAACTCAACAACCGTGAGCTCCGCCATCGACTCGTGAGTCCGAAGGCGGGGCGGCAGCAAGCTTCGCTCCTTGCCTCTGTCCGGATCTATAACCACCGGAAACGCATCGCTCAGCTTCCTGAATCGCTCGAGCGAATCCGAAAGAGCGAATGCTTGAACGTGTTCGTTCAGTGAAGCCACGGGAAGTTCATCTTCAGAACCAGGGGAATCACTGCTGCAAGAACTAGCCGACGATCTTGGCCTCCGCCAGCGAATGCCCTTGCGCCCGTCGACGTCTTGCGCAGGTACCACCGGACCGGTCAACACTGTTTCCTCAAGACCGCTAAACAGACGCGTCTGCGAAGAAGTGCTAAGCGATCGGCTTGGGCGCTGCGCAGTTTCTATAGGTGAACTTTTAGCTGCGATGGATGACATGCAAAAGTAGTGGCTCTGATCCGCCGCACTAGGGAAATCCTCTTCAAAGGTGAATTTCTCTGACACGTCGTCCGTTCTCGGCGCGCTACGGGGCCGTCCTTGTGCAGACGCGGGACGATTTCTCTGAACATAGTCAGGTACCAGGGCAGATTCGCCAGTTGCAACATATCCTCGCACTAGCATGAGCTCACTAACGTTCGAGGCAGCAGTCGAGGACCTATCCTGCTGTGCGGCAGTCAGACTAACTCCATCTACGCTGCCGCGCTGCGACGGGGAGACGCTGGAGAAAAGCAAATCGTTGCAAGGGTGTCCGGTTGGGAAAACCCCGCCGTCTTCCCTTTCACGCGCACCATGTTTTGATTCAAATAGCGATGCAATAGCGAATCGAGGTGAAAAGGGCGAAGAATGTTCCGAACCACGGTGTGAAAGAGAAGAAGTTGGCTGGCGAGACGAAGGGATGGTGTCCAACTCCTGACAGCCCATCAGTGCGCGCGATGACAAGCACTTGGCAGGAGAAACCATAATGGCGCGATCAGCAACGGCACCTTCGCCCCTAAGATCACAAGCACTTCCTCGACCACTTGCTAATGATAGGGATGAGCTGAGTAGCTCTTTGGCGATCACACTTCCAACGACCATTACGTCATGTTCAACCTCGTCGTCGACGTCGAAGCCCCCTCCGCTGGATGATCTCTGAAAAGATTTCGGAAACGACTTAATAGATGCGCGAGATGTAGTAGGGGATACCACGGGAGAGGGCTCGCGTGGACGCGAAGAGCTGGACTCATTGCGGCTAGACGGAAAAGCCCGCGCATCATCTCCCTCTTCGGACAAGCGACATTGACGAGATGCACGACTTGCCTTTGGCGAACGGAAGCCATCCAAGGCACAAGCATCGCTCTCCATGCGGTATCTCTCCAACACTTGTTCTAAATCATCCTTCGAATCCTCCGATGGAGTAGTTTCGACAGAGGACCGTCTACTATCATGTCCAGTTTCAAATGCGTCCGGGTCGGACGATCTATTGGAAAGGCGGGTCCTTTTCTTCTTACCTTTGCGCTTCTTCGTCAATTCAAAGCCATCGCTAGCTAGGAACTGAGTTGACGATTTGGCGTACAGCACGTCACAGGAACGGACGTCCATAGTAGGTGATTTACGAGGCCAAGCGCCGAACGTTTTCGTAGGTACCTCCTCGCTAGATCGAACCGAGTTGCCTTGGCCTTCCTGGAAAAACAGCGTCAGATAAAGGTAGCATTTTCTAAGCATTGAAGAAAATACTTGCAACTTTCAGCGGCAACCGAGCCAACGTTTATATCTACATTCAGGAACAAAACATGCAAAATAGGAATAGGATGATCCGGTTCTTGCACCATATCATATGGATAAACATCAAATTTGCTTGCAACTGCAAGCTCGATTAATACGTAAATAAGAATGTACAAGGTAAGGCAAAGAGACGAACCAGAATGCCGAACTCGGGATTTTTACGGGGTTGGACTACATTTGGAAATTGCGACTCTGAAGTTCAATTGACGTAGAAGCAGCTCATCAATTCTATCCACATGTTGTGTCATGATTCCGTACGCAAGCACTATACAACGCCACTCTCAGCACTTCCTTGGACGATCTACATGAATTCCCGGATCGTCTGCTGAGAATTTAAGATTCAGGTGCCTGGCCGCTTTCAGACTTATGCCCAAATCGGGGTGTGACACAAAGATGCGATTGGAACCATTCATTAACAGGAAAGGCAGAGGAATTTTGACCCAACACAGCAGTTCATAAGGGTCAAGGGACGCGAATAAATTTAAGTCCTAAAAGTCTCCAGGAGAGGCCCAAGTTACCACCACGCAACTGCGCTACGAGTTTCAACCAGTTTATTCCATCGGAGGGGAGTTCGCTGACTGACATATTGAAAACCTACCCGATACCTCAACGTCGCCGACCTATGCGCGAGTGATCTCTTGCCAGGTCATGGCACAGGCATTTTCCATTGAATGACGTAGGAAAACGAAGCCGTAAGTCTAAGGTGCGTCCAATAGGCGCGCCTCATCCACCCTCCACAACAACAGGACTTCCTCACCACCAACCGACATTTTATGAGCACGCTGCCCCTAGAGGCGGGCAGGATGGTCAACAAGAACTAGTGGCTTTTAAAGAGCCAGATTTAAAGTCAAACACTTGCTCACCTGATTGTCAAACATGCCACTATCATAGGAACCCGAAGAACATGAACTAAAGAGGTAACAACAGCATACGAATTTTAAGAATCGTCCAAGAAGCTCCTGCGAACTATCTCTATTATTTGCTGCACTCACACATACACATACACATACATATACTCATACACATACACACACACACACACACACACACACACACACACACACACACACACACACTCACACACACACAAGTACGCACACATGCAACAACTACGCACACGCGAACATACAGAAGCAGAATTATAAGCGATAAATAGTCTAGCGGCAATGCTTCGAGTCCAGGACAGCAAAGACGATCAATTACAACCCAGGTAGGCAAAGCCATAATACAGCACACAATGACCAGACGAATCAACACTGTCCAAAACAAAATCATTCCCAAAGATTGCTTTATCAAATTCGTGTTGCACAGGTAGACTCGAATGCATTTCATACTTCTTGATAAGTGCCAACAGTATGAAACATACACTTGCATACGAAAATAAGAATAACTGGCTTGTTCTTGTTTCTGTAGGAAACATAAACTCGTCTATTATTAAAAGCATGATTGTCATGTTCTTGTTTCTCTAAGGATTGAATAACTTTAGGTACGCTGAGTGTCAAGGACCATGATCCGAATATAACCACCGCCCAAATGTGAAGCGGCAAGGGCTAATACTGAACACGAAACTCGCAACCAGAGGTGACAGTCAGAAACCTGTCAACGCCATATCTCTTTGCTGTCATTATAGGAGGGTAGACAGGAAAAAAATTTCGAGCAGAGCCACACAAGAAAAGAAAACAGTCGAGCATTAAAAAAAAACACATAAATTTTAAGCCTCGGAAATAACCTTATAAATGCAATAATAGAGGAAAATCTTCGAATTTATAAAATCCACAAACAAAACCGATAGTCAAAACCGACGGAGTCAAAACCGACAGTCGCAGTAGGTGAAGCTAAGTTGTAAGAAAATAACACGATATCACGCCTTATGCCGAACAAAAGCAACGAGATCGCCCCTGCGCATCCGAGGCTAACGTACTTGCGTCTAGTGAGTGACCCAGAGATGGAGAGTTCATGGCCAGTGTCCGTGACATCAGCCTGATGCATAGTCGACTGCAGAGAGAAAGAGTAAGATAGACGCGCACCAAAACACTGGCCGAGCTAGCAAATCTACTAAGTTAAGAACTAACAAAAGAACGCCACACCCGGGTAAGATTTCGACAAGCATCAAACGAACTGCAACCACTAATTTTTCCCTCGCCAAGCATCAATTGATATATAGCTCATGCTTTCCAGGCTTATACGAGCGTTGGTCTTTCACAGGACACCGGTAGCAGCAGTACTGCGCTCGCGATGAACAGGGTACGCGCTTCATACGGACAAACGCTTCGGCTCACTTAAGTCGAGGTTTTACCAGGAGTCACCAGGTATCAGATGTAGCTAGGGGCGTGTCAGAAAACAGGGTCGGCTTTTAGCATAAGCGGTCTAAACGGTTGCCTATGAAACCAATATGCTGAAGGAACCTGTAACACCCCATGCTATTCGTATTGAATCGGCTTCCATAAAATTCTCCCAATATAATAAACAAAAAAAAAATGGGGAGCGGGGGAGAACATTATGAGCAATACATTAAAGAGTACGCTCAGCTTTCATATTTATTCTATGCGCTAAATTGTGATTGGCTTATGGCACCGACATGGCAAACATTGTCTCGCCTTCCAAAAAAAAAACTACAGTCAGCCTTGCCCGCGATGCGTAGCTTAGCAGTGAGCCATTCTCCTTACTTAAGAGAATAAAGAAGAGGAATGCCAACCCGGTCAATCCATAGCACGTGCAGGTACAAGGCAACCTACCGAAAGAGGCTCCATCCTCGGTGGAGTGTTTCCGGCTTGGGACTCGACGTCGTCTCGCGACTCCCGAGCGCTTTTTTGGCGACCGCTGACTATGTATTCGTACGTCGACATATCGTGGCAAACTAGGAACGAAATGCCACAATAGCAATATGCCATCCGTAGAATACTCAAAGCCTTTGCCAACCAAGAAGCGTGGCCACTGAATCAGGAGTTAAAACAACAGTAATCGATATATCTCACAAAATCTTACGACTCGACAGACAGTCATTGGAAACAAGAGATATAGGAATATCTCGGATATTTGCAGACCGAACGACATGCACCTTAAAATCCTACAAAAAAATTCTGCGGCAACCAGGTACCACCGGATCAATAATAAACACAGCCGCTAGAGAGCACGAATGAAAGGTTAAACTGCACTACACAGCACAGCCTCAAGAATCAACTAGATTCTCGTTGATTCAACAATCGCTTTTCGAAGACGTACGGTGCAGCTGACCGCAGCATGTTTTCTATTACAACTACTGCTATATTCATGAGGCTTTAACGTTCTGAACCCTCCTACTATTGAAAAAATCTCAGAATCATGGAGCCAAACCAAACAATTTACTTGTAACTGAATAATCATTAAAGATCCCCACACTGCCCCGACGAACACAGCCCATGGGAGGAAGGCAATAAATACAAATATTATATTAATGAAGCCAGTCAGGATCATCGTCAGGAAAACCTAAGACATGACAAACCACTGGTAGTTTCAGATTAGAGATCCAGGAAAACAAGTTCCGCAGCTTCTTTAAAAAGAACCAACCTCGCCCCCCTGATCACAGGTGCAACATGCAGATCAAGAGCAAAAACATTTCAATAAAATTTCAACCACTGAAGAAAATAACCGCGATGGACTCTCCCCATTAACTACAATCGCCCACTGAATCCTGCTCAGCAAGCGAACTTCATATTAAAACATATAAAGGAGCTAGCACGTAATAAAAACAGGATTCCGTACCGGGCAAACACGAGAAGCGAACTTACTCAGATAACCATGGAAGAGCAGGAGATGGCCCAGCAGCCCGATGGCCAAGAGCAGGAGGAGGCCGTTCACAATTGTTAAGATTACGTAGGCTTCTTTGCAAACCGGGACAAACATCCTCCATTTCCGATCGTACCCAAAATCTAAGCCGATAAGTCATGATACTCAACCTCGAATGACAGCAGAGGGAAGACCAGCGAGGACACACATTACAAACAAGGGCAACATCTGCGCAGCAATCATTAACAAATACAAATCAATAAAATAAAAGCAAACTCGTAGTGATTGAGCGAATAAAACCTAGGCAAGCTGACATCTTGCAGGACAAGAACACGTAAATCTTCCAGCAATTTTGAGAGAACTTCCACAAAAAAGGCGTAACAAATAACAGATAAAATCATGCACCAAAAATTTATTTAAGTAGTTATCTCTATGAATACCAGTACAAAGTGCTACAACAGAATACTTAACGCCGGCATAGAAACCATATTTCCATGTACAGCAAAACGTCACTTCTGAAGAAAGCATGCAAAGGGAATGCAAATCCAGAGTTTCAAGTCGGATCACAGATTCTAATTTCAATTATTCATAAACAAAAAACTTTCCCCAATGGCAACCTGCAAAAAGAAACAAAATCCACTTACAACTTTGCCTCAGTGCCTGCTCTTGGTCAGAGTAGTAAATAATTACCAGATACAAGTCGATGATGAACATGACCAAGGCTGTGACTAGTGCTGACAGCACACTGCCAAGAAAAAGCCTAAAAGCAAACTAAAGATTATTATGCCAGGGCAAAAGGTATGCATAACAACTGCAAACCAAATTCAGCGCCAAGGCAACTGCACAACAAGCACACACGGAACTTGGTAAAGCAATGTAATTCACCTCGTATTTATCATTGCTTACTTCGAAACACATTATTGAGTAAATACTACTGACTTGTAGTTCTGTCCACCCACACAGTTGTTCATCCATTTGCAGTGGTGGTCGAAATCTGATACACACTTGTTGCAGATTGAACAATGCTTAGTTCGCATGCCCCTAAAGATAACCTATATTGGTTTTCATGTCATTCTACCAGATCAATAGCTTTAAGCAAGTGATTCAAAATATGTATGACAATAAACAAGCATACATCTTATTCATCACACTGATCTAACATTGGGAAAAAAGACAGAAGAACAGGAAACCTATGCATAATGAGTATGATTCATCATAGCAAGCAATACTAGAGTGAAGCTGGTAGAGCATGGGATACCGCACACCTATCTCATATATCATATGAGTACATGCCATTGAATTCGGTAATATTATTGCATTCATAATTCTCTCCGTCCCCCAGCACCAGAAGGCTTTTGCCATAAAAGTTCACTCATAGATTGAGAGCCAAATCCAGACAATCATTTTTAACAAATGCACAGACCACTTTAACAGCCATAACACCAAACATGTTGAAAAAAGTTAGCCTTACACTGATGCCTGACAAATATAACAGTGCAGGTTTTCTATAACATGTAGATTTTTGGAGCGATCGAAAACTTGCTTTGGAACACCCCTGCTCTTGACAGCAGGATCAGCTGGGTCAATGCATGTTGCCAGGAAGTGGTACACAATGTGAATGATGTAACCACTGGCAGGAATCTGTCACTCATGGATGGTAAAGGAATAAAAGCTTTCAAGAAAGCAACTGAACAATGACTATGTACCAAAACAATAAGGTTCAGCAAAAGCCTGGGTGACATGCAACATCAACAAAATAAAGGAAAGTCAGCAAACAAAGCCAAGTTCAACCTGATACAGGTATATGAATAATCATAATGAGCTAGATTAATAGCACTTAAGAAAAGACAAACTTGGCATTTAAAGATTGCTTGCAAGACGGCCATAGCAACTTTAGATTTGTAATTTTCTAATCAAAACCAAGAAAATATAGGCTTTTCTTATGGAGAGGTGCTTATTTATTGCGAAAAACCCTATATGTAAGCTATACACCTGACTGCCAGTCTGCTGTCTATATATTTTGCTTTCCTCACCTACTCTGACAAAATAACTTTTCATTACTCATATACTTTCATACAACTGACAAACGTTTTAATACATATAGTTTAAATGTTTGTTACTGAGAAAATAAGGCCAAGCAGATCACATTTTAATGAAAGATACAATTACAGCAGCTGCTGTCCATTCCCTTGGTACATAAAAAACTACAACTCCAAAATGAGAGACAGCAAACAGCAACAGGAAAAACCATGCAATAAGCTGAAATGGGTGCCAAGGCCAACTCCATCCATTTATTCGTCCATATGAGATAACATCAACATCATTGCATTGCACAGGAAGGATTCTATTCTTTCTTGTGGAAAAACAAGGCTGTCCCATAATGTATCCGTCACATACTAAATAATGAATGCAACATAGTAGCTATCTAAAAATAGAACAACAAATCTCACAATGCTACATGGCAAACTTCTAAAAAACTAAACAAACAAGTAATTTTATGTCTGACTGCAAGTTTCACACTCATTTAATATAAGCAAAGCGACCAACAAGGAGAGCCTGCACAAAGCAGTTGGTGGCATGCACAAAGCAGTTGGTGGCATGCACAATGTGTTGAATCCTCACTTACAACATATGACCATTACTGTGCAATGAAGCAATCTGCTGGGGTGGTCTAATCAAAACGAGTGGCTTTTAAGAAGCAGAGACAGCGGAATTGCTGCCTTATAGGTATGAAAGCTTCATGCCTGTGTCTTCATGAGAGGCTTACTCTCCACCAGACATCTGCCTCCATTTGCCATGACTTACAATCAATGAAGTGTGCATCCATTAATCCTGGTTTCTCACAACAACCAAAACAACAACACTCTTAACCGAAGCATTAGTTGCACATGCTCAATGTTGCTACGGCTTTTACACCTTAGCAAGCATATGGCACATGTTGCATGAACTCTCCTCTGATGTAATCCAGAATTATCAGGGCACCCGCAGGTATCAATACAAAAATTGTCTCCAGAGCTGCAGCAGCCAGCAGTGGATATAAACGCCTAAGCAATCTTACCCTGCAGATTGTTTATCACAGTGCAATCCCTTCAGCAACAAATAGTGGGCATCTTTTTTAGAAAGACATGTAGGGCTGACATTTGTAGCCAACTTCAATTAGATTTAGCCAATAAGCAGGTACAGATTTTTTTTGATACCTTGACACAATCATACTTACCAGGTTAGACGTCCTTAAGGCATTTTCATGTCTTTAAAATGACATGGGATACCTCATAAGAAGCAAAACCTAAAGCAAAAGTGCATGCATATAGAAAAAAGCATGCGAAATAAGCTCATGCACAGAAGTGAATAAGATCATTTACAAAAGACAGTAATTTGCCAGATCACATGAAAGCACTACCAAAGATATTACAATGCGGAAATCATTGGGCCCTAAGCTTGAATATCACATTGAGGTCAACTAACCATCATAAAACCAGCGGCGGCCATACTTGGCAAAAAAAAAGTGCGAACAAAGCAATTACCTATAAACGAAAAGACGTCACTGCCGAATACTTTAGCCAGTTTCTTAACGTACAGATTTCTACAAAACAAACAAACATAACGCATTAGCTAAGCTACGACAGTAGGTAGCGCTGCAAAGTTATCCAAGGTATCCAAGAATGCACACATGCAATTTGGCAGGTCGCTCCATCCCCGCATGAAGCTTGCGTCTGGGTGGTCAGTCCACGACTTTGTCTTGCCTACCTCTGCCAATAACATGATGGCTACCGAGTAACATTCCTCTGTTTCCGCGCGCAAATTAGTTGCCAGATCAACAGTACAACCAGAGATACAAGCGGCCGCCGCGAACATCAAGTGTCAAAAAATTCCTTCAGAGACAGATTTAATTTCACCTACTTTGATAAATTTTTTGTATTCTTGTTCGTTTTGTCTGAAGATGGTCCAAGAAAGGACCAAAACCTCACAAAAATTAATAGCTTTATTCTTTGCCTTGAAGATTTACCCATCGAGGGTCCTTATTTCTTCCATATACATATATATATATATATATATATATA
>QQSS02225053.1:0-10557 GCA_003687565.2 Craspedacusta sowerbii | reverse complement strand
TATATATATATATATATATATATATATATATATATATATATATATATGTATATGGTTTTTATATGTATCCGTATATATGATTATATTATGTTATATTATGTAAATAGTTATTATTATGATCAGCGATATTACTATTATTATTGTATTATATTAATATTATATTATATTATATTATGTGTTACATATTGTAATATTATGTTATAATATTGATCTTATATATTTATATTACATATATATATAATATTGTGATATTATTAATAATAATAATATTATCATTATTTTATTATTATTATTATTATTATCATTATTTATGTACCATTATTATCATTATTATGTTATCATTATTATATGCTCATGGACATTTTCATATACATCAAAGGTCCTGAATTTGTGCAGATCGGTTACGGCTTTGCTGACGATGCTGCTGCATTTCGTGGGCACGAGTCCGAAAATCTGACCCTCGTGAACGCGTTTGCATGCTGCTGCAAATGGAGTAAAATGACGCTAAGGGCGGACAGGTGCCATAGGTTTGGCATTAGGAAAGTCAAATCAAGCCTTCATGATCTGCCTCCTATCATTTTCAAGCCTTCTCCAGGTCATTCATGATCTGCCTCTTCATCCTCGCAGCAAAGTCTATATTTACCAGAGATATATTCTACCAAAGATAAGCTGGGACCTGTCTGTGTTCGATCTAACTGAAACCTGGGTAAAGCGATCCTTGGACAGCAAACTGCGGAGCTATCTAAGATTATGGCTTGACATCCCAATATGTGGCACACTTGACATAATCACGTTAAGCGAGAATCACTGTGACCTAAGTATTAGTCTTGTTTCCGAGAAGTATATTCAGTTTCAAGTGACGTACCGCCAGTGCCTGGCGAAGTCGAAAAACACCGACGTAATTTTCTTTCGAAAGATCACTATCTACGGAAAGAATGTTAGAGCTGATGCCCATGTTTTAACTCGTGAAGCCATACAAGTAAATTTGAATGATGAAGAAAAATAGAGTTCAGTCGAGTCTAACAACACAAGCACTGGTCATCAAGTCCATCTGGGAAAATCCCCTGCCCCGCAGTGCACCTCACTGGTCCAGTTGGAAAATTGCCGTGGGGTATTTACACATTCGCAGTGAGGTACCTAAGTAACTGTCTACCTCACAAAACCAACGCACAAAGATGAGGAGTCGCAGTCCCGGGACGATGCTCGTTTCGTCCCATTCGGCAAACACTAGGCCACGCGATTGGCGGCGGCACAACCTCTTTGACAGAGAAGCGCTTCAACTGGAGGCACAACTCAATTCTTCTCAACTAGACTCGTGCAGCAAAGTTTCTTCCTTGCGTCGCTATGTACACTGACATAGAGGATTGCCCAGAATTTGCATCCCCATCTTTAATCTCAGGTGACAGATTTCGTCCTGATTTCATCACTCTCAAAGGAAAAGATGTCTTCGGTTTGAGCCCAATAAACCTGAAAACGCTGCGCGGAAACAGCAACTTTACCAGTCGCTCTGAGATGAAACGTCCGAAACACTGTGGATTCACTTCTTAAACTTGTCGATGGGCGCTACCGGAATCATGATTTACTTAATCCTTTAATTTACTGCATGAATTACTACCTCTTCTGCTGCAGAGGCAAGCCTTGGGAAGCCCTAAAAGCTTATGACTTGGTAGCGACCTTGTTCATCTGATTTTCCATGCCTGCATTGAGAGTGGCAAAGCAGTTTTGTATGTGCAAACTATAACGCGCTCGCCTTGCAAACAAGATCTTCGTGAGCGGCGCGAGTTCAAACCCCGGTCTGGCCTTGCTCGACTCGGGCATACATCCCAACGATAATTGGTCGTTAAAATGAGTACCTTTCGGCGGCGTAATTGCGCAATTAATTACGAACGGATTAGTCTGCTGATAAGCCTGTTAGGTGACGTGTGCACTGCCAGGCTGTCAAGGTTTAAACTACCGATGGTCAAAGAAAAGGCCATCATCCGAGGCACCATGCCTAGAATAGTGAGTGGTGCTGAGGTATACCTAATGTGTCGTAATAAAATTAAAAAATACTATTATTATATGTATTATATATATATAATATATTATATTATATTATATTATATAGTAATTATTATAATAATAATTATTATTATTGTTATTATTATTATTGTTATTCTTGTTAGTATTATTATTATCATTACTATTACTATTGCTGCCGCACTTTCGCATAGTTGAGCAGTGGAGTCACTTTCGATCAGGGTTCTATTAAGGTTTCTTTCCAATCCGTCTTTACGATAGCTTCTTTACTTGCTGTAATACCCTATTATTCGAGCGATTTCCAGGTAGCTGTTTTTAATGCCGAAAGTCTATATTGCGGTCCGTAATCTAGCGCCTGAAAAGCCTACGGATACACCATCCAGGGGCAGACATTCGTTGTCTGACAAGCAGGAGGCAACTGGATCCAAGCAAGCCGTTTTATCTGAAGTTGAAGAAGAGCACGACTCCTCCACATGTTTCGACGATTCGGATGCCGAGGACACAGTCTTGTCAGGTGAGCCAGTGGTCGCTCGTATAGTATCTCATCTGGAAACTGTTTGTAAAGGATGGCTAGGTTGCATCGAGTACGTTGAGCAGATCGGCGCAGGATACTTCAATATTTAGTTCGTTTCCCAACGTCTGCGACTGACTAGAAGGCAAATTTTCCAGTTTTGTCAGGTTAGGCCGTCCTCACTGATGACGCAGAGGTTTTGCTGCTAACCTGAAAACATTTTGTGACGTTGTGTTTGTGTGTGGGCTTGTTAGTATGCGTATGTGTGTGTGCGTGCGTGTGTGTTTGTGGATGTGTGGATGCATATGTATGGTTGGGCCCGACGCTATTATCATACGTAAGTGTTGTTTGCTCTGATCTTCGTGGTTCCTGGTCTGAAGGCTGAGGTTGTGTAATTCCGTTGTCGTTGTCTGCTTAGGAACTAATGCTGCAGGCACTTGCTTCGATGACGAGTACAGTTGGGGCAACACGAGCAAGGTGTCCGGTCTGACAAGCGTCGGTGATCATGATGACACGTTGCTGGCGAAGAGCCCGTCTCCAGCCACATCTACGCCTCCCGCCAAGTCGGCAAAGCATGTCGCTAGCTTTCCCCGTTCGTCTGTGTCTCCAATACCCTCACCAGAGCCTTCTAAGCTGGTCGCTGATCTCTTTCCGGCACTGCGGAAATCAAAGGCGTGTGTTGTGTTGGCTAGTTATTATTCGCTATCCTTTTCGTTGTAGCATGATCACACCATATCATTCCATGTAACCTGATTATATTGTTAGTGTTTTTTTTTTTCTTTTGATAAAGTAATTAATCATTTTCTCTCCGGTGGCATTTTGAGTTATCATAATCCTCGAGAGTTGCAATTGAGTGTAATTGAAACCAGCTTCGGCTAGGCGATCGCGAAAAGTTTCGAAAGTTGTTGCTTGCTTCTCCTTCATTGCATTTTTATCTTTGCTGTTTTTTTTTTGTTTATTATTATTATTATTATTTTTGTCTTCACTTGCGTAAATATTAGATTTGATTGTCTAGACCACCGTTAGGCCTGCGGAGCCCCCACCCCCGAATTCCAATCCAGTCAGTGCCGGTTACAAAAGTGCCGCGTCGGCTACTTCCGAAAGTGGTCTGGCAGACGTTCTTAAGCAAAAGTTACTGGAGCTGGAGTCGGAAATCTCCAAGTTCCGGAGCGAAAACGATGTCCTGGAAAGGCTCCGGCTGGAGCGGGAGCGGGAAATGCAGAAACTGAAGAACGACGTCGAATCCTTCCAAAAACAGAAAGCCGAAGAGCTCCAGCGCTTAGAAGACTTCAAACAGGAGGAGATGAAGAAGTTGAAGAATGAGCGACGCGTTTTTGACAAGTACCAGAAAGCCGCTCGCGCCGCGCCTAATAAGCAAGAGAGGGAAGAGATCGAGTGCTTGAAAGGCGAGGTATCCCTTACGTTTGCGTTTTTGTTCAGCCCATCGTTGTGCGCGCGTATTGTTGTATAAGGTGTACGAAGCATGTTTTTTTTTTTGTTTTTTTTTTGTTTTGTTTTGCGCCGTTTCGTGCAGTTGGATTTTTATGGTAGCGTTTGTTTTACGAGTCGCACAAGCACCATCTTCGTTTCGTCGTACGAGTAGCGCATCTGCCATCTTTGCTTCGTTTTACAAGTCGCGCATATGCCATCTTCGCTTCGTCGTATGGATAAGCGAATCATCTGCCATCTTTGCGTCGCCTTGCAACTGTAGCTCTTGGAAGTGCGTGAAGAGTTGAAGCGGCGTGAATCGAAGTGGAATGCAACCAGCAACAGGTTTCGTTCGCGAATAGCCGAACTGGAAAGGGAGAACTCCGATTTAAAGGAGGAAGTGTCGATTTTGGAGGGTGAACGTCGAAGACACTGGCGAACGGAAAGAGAGGTACTATTAGATCATGTACCTATAGATTATATACCTTATATTCGTACGCAGACTATATACTTATATATCTGCATTATTAGATTATTTACCTATAGATTACATACCTTATATTCGTATACAGACTATGTACCTTATATATCTGCATTCTTAGATTGTTTACCTATAGATAGAGGTATTATTCTCTCTATGACTCGGCAGCAGCATCGCTCTTGTTGCTTCTTGTGCGTCGGCAACTATGCTATGCGTAAGGATAGATAAAATACACTATGTATAAAGTAGATATATAAAATATATGCATATATATGTGTATATATATTTATTGTATGTTATATATATATATATATATGTATGTATGTATTTATTTATTTATTTATTTTTAGATATAGTCGTGCGGCGCTATGTTTTCTTGCTTACTTTGTCTCATCATCATAGACTGCGGCAGTAGAGGCGGGAGTTCCTCCACCACCAGGTTTGTGTGTATGATTTTTTATTCGTGCAAGGGAGCGCCCGCTCTGCCTAGCAATACAATACCCATCGAGATCGCTCAGTTGCTTGGTTTGTTCTTTGGGCTGTCCGCCGCAAGCGTGTGTCTCTGCCTTATACACTGCTGTGTGTAGACGTGGCCTTAACGAGTTTCCTCTCTGTGTTCAGATGAAGTTGGAAACTTCGGCGAAAAGCCGGCCTTTGCATTCGCAAACGTCAGGGCTAACGTAAACGAAGAAGAAAGAAAAGCTTTGCGGTAAGTGAATTGTTACTTAATAACACACGCACACGCCGAAGTCCCGAACGGCAATCTACGTCGCTTATGAAAATGCGTAAAATTTGCATAAAATATGCTTAAAATATGCTGACTTGAGCGCCTGGAACGAGGTTGTTTTTCAATCCCCGCTCCATGTTATTAGTTTAAAGAAAATTTAATAATGTGTCAGTTAGCAATGCTAATTGGCTCATTAAAGATAATTTCGAGATCCCTTTTTAAAATTGTTTCTTTTGCAGCCGCGCGATGATATGTGTCGAAGTGTGATGTAATATGCACGATGATATGATGATATGATATGCGCGATGATGTGTTTGTGTATGATACGATACACACGCTGATAGATGTATGCATATCATATGATATGCACGATGATGTGTGCGTGTGCATGATGCAATATATTCGGTGAATTGTGTTTTTGTATAATATAATATGCACTATGGTAATTGCGTGTGATATAATATGGGCGATAATATGGATATGTATGATGAGATGTACGCGTTGACATGTGTTTGTGGATGATGCGATATGCACGACGATATGTTCGCGTATTGTGTGATATGGATGATTGCATGTGGATGTTGTTGATGCGATCGCTTCTGTAGGTACTCGAGCAGCTTGTTCCAGCATGAAGAGGAGGGGAGATTCGTCTGGTGGGACCTGCGTGGTGCTTGTATATTTTCTTCATTCGGTTGCCCTGCTAGCGCACGCCTAATTTGCGTTTCCATTCGTATTCCTAATTTAGCGAACCTGGTAATGAACCTACGAAATCGTCGCCCTCTGGGTATCGTGAACCCGCGGGTATTTTAAACGTTCGGATCGATACTCGAAAGTCCATTGCGCCGGTAGGAGTGGATCAGAATAGGTGTGGGACGATCCACGTTTTGAAGCTCGTGCCTTTACCTTTTTACCTGCTTATTTACTGCCCAGTGTGCTTTGTATAGTCAGTAATAAATCCTCTTCACCATAATTGCAGTACTTGCTTTAATTATTTACTGATAAAATATATAAAATGTATTGATATTGCGTACTTATTGTAATTGGTTAGAAGTATTTCTTAAGTGGGTGTATATTAGTGACTGACTGTGTGTATTTATTGTTATCGGTAAAAACATTTCGTAAGTGTGTGTCTTATCCCTTAAGATACATGTTGGAGGATAGGTCCCTTGTTATTGAACTGTTGAGAGATGAAGATGTTGTGGTGAATACGATCTCTTGTATTTGCTCTCCTTATGGCAAACAGTGTTCCGGCAGGGCGAGTGTATTCTGTCTTTGTATACATTACTTTTATACTTGCTACTTTCCAGTGCTTCCATGGCGAGAGGCGAGCCGGGACAAATCTCTGTAAAGAAAGCAGACGGAACTACGGAAGTAAAGTATGCGGACGGAAAGGTATCCCCCGCCTCTATCTTGCGCGATGCTTCCTCTAGAGATGCGGACACATCCACATCTATCGGTTATCTGCTTACCTTTCTTTAAGTTTGCAGTTGAGTAACTTGCAATCGGAGATGTTGTGTGCGTCGCCTGTCCAAGCTACGTTTTGAGTCCCGCCTGCCTTCGCCGAGTAGAAAGCGGCTTCTGGCGTTGTTCTGCTGCCTGCTCTGGGGTCCTTGGTTTGCATGCAAAAAAAAAAGCTTTGTGTTTGCACCGGCGCGAATGTTTCAGTAGCGAACGAGTGGGATATTCTGCCGAGGCCATTTTCGACTGGACCACATATCAGCTCTTCGTGTATGTTTTTCTCTGTCTGTCTGTGTCCGTCTTTCTGGCGAGGCTGGCTGGCTGGCTGGCTGGCTGGCTGGCTGGCTGCTTGTCTGTGTTTATAGGTTTGACTGTCTGCATCTGTGTCCGTGTGGTAAGCAACCAAAATTATGCAAGCAGTTTTGATATTCGCTCGCAGCAGTAACATCGGTTTTCGTCCACCATAAACCCCTCCGTAAAGTATTATATGTTTACATCACGTCCTTACGCGGTCGGAACCAGTAATTTGGACCACCTTTAAGTTGGGCTGGCTGTTTATTCAGACCGGATCTTAAAGAACCCAAGCAAATCGTATGTGCTTGAACGTAATATTCGCTTATCTGGACCGAAATCCCCCATAATAGGTAAAAAAAAAAAATAAAAAAAACGTGAGATGATAAGTAACAGAAGCTTCAAATTGACCGAGTGCCGCCGTGTTCGTATAAGAGGTGCTGTAGCTACGCTGAAGCAGCGAAACTATGGTGCGTTTAGGGAACTTTTCGATGTGATTATGGTGACAGGCGAGTGGACGCGCGATTAGGACGAAATGCGCTACGAATTGAGTGAGGAACAAGTTCATTTTTCCACTGACAAACGTGCTAGTGCCAAGATCATCCATCCATCCATCCATCCTGCGAGAGAAGGGAGTATGGTGACTCCGGCTCATAACCACCAGACGTTTTCGAAAATATTTTTGACTCATACGAGACCTATCGACAGTTCTTAGGATGACGAGAATTCAGCATCAACGAGCACGAGAAAGCATAACCCAACAGGCATTGCTGGGCATCTTGCTCCAAGCTCAAAGTCGTGTTCCCGTAAAGCACCCATGTATGGCTGGATTTAATGAACTGTTTGACATTACAAAGGCTGATGGTGAGAGGATGTTCGAAGAGGCTGAGAATCGGTACAAACTGCGAATGGAGAGCGAGGTCTACCACTGCCTAACCTGCTTTTGCCTATGACTTTTGACTATGTAGCAATCCGAGCGGAAAAGGGCCATGGATGCGACAGCATCCGC
This sequence comes from Craspedacusta sowerbii, assembly GCA_003687565.2. NCBI lineage: Eukaryota > Metazoa > Cnidaria > Hydrozoa > Limnomedusae > Olindiidae > Craspedacusta > Craspedacusta sowerbii. The sequence goes on along the minus strand of QQSS02225053.1, from coordinate 2,633 downwards.
ACCCGCTTTCTCAGTGTTTTCTGCATGATTTTTCTGATCGACACCAACACACAGTTCTTGGGATGAACAGCGTGCAGCATCAACGAACACAAGAAATCATAACCCAACAATCAGTGCAAGTCGCCTTGCTGCAAGCTCAAAGCTGTCGTCTCACAAAGTAGCCAAGCTATCCGCCAGCTCTCTAGCTAATGCATCACAATGCCTAGTCCGTGTCAGCAATGCCCAAGGTTACCTACGCCCTACGATCTGCTCTTTTGAAGGGCAATTGGTGAACAGGCGTCGTCTGGAGAAGCGGAGCATGCACTTCGATGTAAAACGCATGGAGGGTTCTAAGTAACTGGCATTGGTCCTCTGGAAATGAAGCTGACGGCGCTAAAGTTGAAGGAGAGGAACGCTCAAGAGGCGTTCGTGGTGTGTTTGAGGAGTTCCATAGGTGTGGAGTAATTGCGATGATTGTTGCCGACGAACCAAGCGTGGATGTCGGCAAGAAGGCAGGGGTTGTTGTTCGACTGCAACAAGTGTTCGAGAAGCAACGTTAGCCCAAACCCAGGTTCATCAGGTACGAGTACCTTGTGCGGGATTACCTTCTTCGTATCTGCGCGATAAGCGCCAGGAGTGACTGAATCGCCCAACATCTCGTACTGATTTGTGCACGATTTGATAAACACTTATGATAGATTGGAAGCAGGTTTGAGCAACGATCAAACTGTCGTTCAGGAAACGGACGGCTGGAAAGACGACTGGAAGCTTCTGGAAGGATTTGTGCATGATTTGCTAGGCACTTATGATAGATTGGCAGCAGCTTTGAGCAACGATCAAACTGCTGACGGAAACGGACGGCTGGAAAGACGACTGGAAGTTTCTCTTCCGCCTCACTCGTGTCTGCCGTAACAACACTGACAGGAGTGAGTTCCCCGTCGTGAGTTTCAGGCCATCCCAAACAGCAATGCGCGCTGGAACTCTCGCGCTATACTAGCCCTTTTTGCGTTTTATTTTGATGCCTGAATCCCGGAACAGCCTGCGCAGTCTGCGCCTTGGTTTAGTACGCATGGGCTGAGCATTTGGCAGTCCATTGTTTCACCCTGAAGACATTGATAAACTATCTGCAGCTCCGAGTGACTTCACAAATCGTCTCGAATGCTTGGAACTCACCGGAAAGCTTGCGAAACTCCAGCCAGCGGTGGTGGACGCAACTTGTGCTGTGAGCGTGCGGTCTAAAGTTTTGTTTCACCTACGTGGCTCCTGTCGCAGCAAGGATAACCTACCACAGCGATTCATCCTTTCCAATGGCATCGTAAACAATTGCCTTCCTGTCTATGTTTGAAGAACTGATAGAGTGTGGCATTTATTAGGCATTAAAGACTTCGTTTATTGTTTTAGCTTACAGTTACCTCAGAAACTGGGCAAGAAAAGCTGATCAATTGAAGTTTTCGTGTTTTGTGCATGGGGGTTTTCATCAAAATCGTCTTGAAAATAAGATGTTATGAGATCTCTCGTGAAACCTCATCAAACTAGGATACACAGGTTGTAAAAATTCATCATCCTAATGATTTCAGTCATTTAGTCTAAGTGGTTTAAATGGCGATCATTTTTTTCGTTTTGATCCCCCTCGTTTTGACCCCTAAACAGCAAGCAGGTTGTTTCTAAGTCAATTTTTCAGTGACGAACTTTGATTGTGTGTTTGTCGTGCAATAAGTGGCACGATACAATTTAATTACAAAATTTATATGTACATATAATGTACTATAAGAACCTAATCGATCACGCCCCAAGGTGGTCGGAATAAGCCTAATCGAATCACATGTGTGTGTGTGCGTGCGTGCGTGCGTGCGTGCGTGCGTGCGTGCGTGCGTGCGTGTATTTGTGTTTGTGTGCGTGTGAATGTGCGAGTGTGCGAATAGTATCATATAATGAGTACTTTCTGCTGTCACGCTGTAAGTGTTTTTTGTATGAAGGTTGAGATCATCCTGCTTGATCAGTCTCGAGTCATCATGTTTCCGAACGGAACGAAGAAAACCATCAGTGCTGACGGCAGGAACGTCTCTGTCCTTTTCTTTAATGGAGATGTCAAGCAAGTATTTCCGGACGGGAAAATGGTGCGCACCGCGCTACTTCTTATGTTTCCAATACTCTTTTATGTTTTTTATTTATTTATTTGTAATGTAGTTATTTATTAACATATTTATTGATTGATTTATTTATTGTTTATGTCGCATGATGCCTGTTCGATACCGCAGTTATATCCGTTTGGCTAGCTTTGTATTTTCTGTTTGGACGTACGCCGTTTTCAGGCACTCGCCCCTTCGTGCCCCTCCCTCCCTCTTCCTCCGAAGACGCTTAAGTACATTTCCTAGTGTATTCGTTTGAAAGTCGATAGGAAATTGTAATGGAGATTTTTAGTGTTCTTGTATATATCTTGCTAAATTTTAGTGTGTGATCTTGTGTGCATTTAGGTATACTTTTACTCGGAGTCGAAGACCACGCACACGACGTATCCAGATGGAGCGGAGGTGCTGGAGTTTCCCAAGTATGGATGGCGACTTCATCTCGTTAGAAGTGTCTGATGACATTGATAATCTTCTTATATTTCCTACATGCTTATGAGCCAATGTTTATGTGTAGGTATATATATA
>QQSS02225052.1:0-22297 GCA_003687565.2 Craspedacusta sowerbii | reverse complement strand
TACATACATACATACATGCATGCATACATACATACATACATACATACATACATACATACATACATACATACATACATTCATGGACACTCCTACAAATACTCCTCACCATTTGCGTGCACAACCGGCATCGATGGCACGCTGTACCGTCTATGCACGTCGAGAGCATCCGGCGCCTTCTGGGACTGTCGCTTCCCTGGTCGACAGATCAGCAACAGAAGGAATACGAAAATTACTTCAACGAATACCCAGGCAAAATGACGCTCGGACATCTATGACAAAGCAGACAGGAAAAAAGCTTAGTGAAAACTCGCAGACACACAAACCGCTAGAAGGATAAGCAACTTCGAAGCTAACAGGCGAGGGCAGACGTGTAGGCTAGCATAACATATGAGACTCTCACAACGTAAAAAAAGCAATTGACCTACCGACATGTCGGCAAACCTTCTGCATAGACTAACTAATGACTTCTTTTTCATACTCGAGAAACAAGCTCGCGTCGCAAGAAAGCTAAATAATTATTACCAGTCCTAGACTAGAAAAAGGCCATTTACGTAGCAACATTAAAGATTACGTTGATCAAACCTTTTCATGCTGCTCCGCGGTTACGTTCTTCAAGTTATGAAGCTGGTTGGTCAGCAAGTCCACTTGCTGTGAAAGTATAGCGATCAACTCTGTCTGCTTCATAATCTAAAAGACATCGACCTAAACTTAGACTCACATATCGCGGACAAGGAGAAGGCACGATTACACGACAAATATGCAAGCTCCAGAAGTCGATCAAAGACGTAAGCGGTCCACTTGATTCGGAACGGTTCAAGCATAAGGGCCGGGTTAAATTGGATAAACTCTTGCACATGGAGCAAGTTGAATCGGATTGGGTCATGGGCAAGGCTCCAGTTGAATCAGATTGGGTCCAGAAAAAAGATCGTGTCGAATCGACTTGGGTCTAGCAATATCGTCCAGCTTAATCTGATTGGGTCTTGAAATAGGACCCAGTCAAAGCCGATCGGGTTTTGCAAAATAGTCCAGAGGTTCCTATAGAATTGCATCGGGTCTAGGCTTAAGGCAACAGCGAAGTGCGAGCCATAGTATTACCCGGGATCCGCAGACTGACAGCCGACGCTAGGCGTATCATGTTTTCGTAAGACTTTCAGTGAGTACCCAGCAACCACAACAACCACAACAACAACAATAACAACAAGAACAACAACAAGAACAGCAGCAAACAGCAAAAAGAACGAACCATGTCTCTTTGAAATTCAAGACTGTCGTTAAGCGCCGCAATTTTGCATTCAGCTTTCTTGTCAACCTCGTGCATAGCTTTTCGATATCTAAATGAAATGGCCATGCAATTTCAAGACAAACGCACAATGCCAATCAAGAATGGACGGAAACAACCACTCAAATTTCAGAAGGATTCGATAAAGATTTCACATGCTTAAATAAGGACTACAGCATTTAATTTTAAGTCAGAATCACGTTTCCAGTACTACACCCTTTAAACCAGATAACCCTGCTAAAAAGTCTAACATTGACGTACCAACAATGCTGCCTATCATATTTTCCAAGCAATCAGACAAACATTAGACACGCTTACTTGTCACTCATCACTTCCAAATACGTCATGCTCATCGTCAAGTTCATTTCTAGAGCTTTCACTCTCGCATTCAGCTTGACAATGACCGACTCTTTGCTACCACTAGTGCCGGGCAAACGCGTAGTTACGTTATCTGACTCGACATCTAACTGTTCTTCTTTCTTATCTACGAATTTAGAAGGGGTAGAACCTTCTTCACCAGCCTTAGTCTTTATATTTAAGTCCGTGCTGGCTCCATGCAAAGATGCACTACTTGCTTTACCTACGTCCGTGGTCATCCTAACAGCTACAGACTGCGGTGGCAAACTAGGCAACGTGATCGGATCGAACGTCGCCTCGGATTCGGGCAAAGTAAATTCAAACGCAGGAGTCGCTCTAGTTTCAGCACTGCTTTGCACCTTTCTGAACTCAAACGAAGACGCGACCAAAAGTGATATCGAGTCGTTAAAGAGCGACCCATGACTTTCTGTACCCGAATTCGTAACTGAAGGCACTTTCCTAACAACCGACGCTAAGTCAGCTTGATCAGAAACTGAATTGGAATAAATGACTGTATTAGCGATTTGCGAAGTGAGCGATACGCCTCTGCTTATAATGCTCTCATCTTTCTCAGTGGTCTCTAAAGCACTCGCGCTTATAGTAGTAGCAACGACCTCTACGACCTTGACTCCGACTCCTGCGTCCATATCAAACACAATAATATCAACGTCGTTGTTAACTTGTAACAGAGTCTCCTTGGAACAATCCACCGCGCTTACTTTTACCCCCCGTGCGCCTGGACTCGATTTCAAAGTTGCGTCGTTGATGGAGGAAACTGGATCATCACTTCTAACTTCATGCCGGTCGCCACCATTTTCGCAAGGGACTGTCGAGTTCACTTCGTCACTCTGGATTTTCAAGACGATTGCGGGTGCAAACGAATTCGCCGTCGGTAGGGATGCGTCTGAGGACTTGACGGAAGCTTCATCAGCATCCAACTCGACGCCGCTTTTCAAAGTCACGCCAAGCTCTTCCCTAGAGAGAGGAACTTGAGAGGGACTTCGTGGCATGTCAGAAACATCAGCAGATGGCTTCCCTGGGCTCTTAGAAACACCAGTCCTCGGTATTGGAAAGGCTATACCTGCCATTCTATCTTTCTGGTCAGCTAGTTCACGATCATGCGAAGCTGAGAAACTTAGGTTATCCCAAGCAATTTGCGTCTCATCCAGGAGGTTAGAGTCTCTGTTGCTTGCTCGTCTAAAGTGACCTTTTTTTACTGCAGGGCACATGCGTTTCCGAAAAGCGAAGTCTATCCAAACTTGCAAATATACATTCCCGCATGACGTAACCGAAGCGTCACCATTGAAAGGACATTTCGTTTTCCAGACATCAATAACTGCTTCGTCTCCATAATCTTCGTCTACCAGGGTGACCAACTCTGGAAGACCAGAATCAATGCTAGAATTCGAGGTAACAGCGACGTCAACATTCGTTTTATTTACTACGGCCTTACTATTTCCAGCAAGCGACTTGGCCACGTTATTTACTAGTCCTAGCACTGCTTTCTTTGCACTGGCAAAAATATTTTCAGATATGACCCGCTCAGAATTTTCCGATTTAGTATTACCATGATCGACCTCGACGACCACGGGCACTTTGGCTCTCTCAATTCCTGCTGAATCCTCAAAAGCAGCATTTTCCACATCGTTTTCCTCAGAATCCTCTATTTCCTCTACTTCAGAGGTCCCAAATATCCTGAACAGACTCAATGGACAATAATGCTCCTGTCCAAAGTAGCTTTTGATCTCTATCTAAATATAATTTCGATCAAAGGCTTATAAGGCAGTCTTAAGCGAGCAAACATTAACTTCCAATAACAGGCTTGTCATAGAGGAGGAAGATGTTTACACAATTATCTCTATTTCAATGGGCCCCATGCAAAATCATGATCGGCAAAAGAATTCGCATCAAAATTTATGACGAATGAACTAAAATTATCATGAGCGCCAGAGCAAGAAGCTTATAAAATATACTCTATCTTAGTCGCACCGGAAATGTAAAAGGAACACGAATCCGCTTAAAAACGCCAACAAGCAAGGGCGTGACAACTTAATTTTAAACAACTTAACGCTGGCAAATCAATTAATACAAATGACTGAAATCACAAAGTATAAACCCTCACAAAAAACTTGCGAATAGGGAAAAAAACTTACGAACTAACAACGAAGACAGTTTACGTCACGTTACTAACTCAACAAATAATTAAACAGGAACAATTTACCTTTATATATCTTGCATAAAACTTTTCTTGAAACTCAAATTTCTGCACCTCTCTTTCATTCTTAGCCAGGAATGTTTCAACTTTCTCCCAATCTTTTGTAGGATACCGTCCACTTATATAGACGGAAAACCTCTCTGGAACCGAAGAGAACATTTCAAAATTGGCCAGATCAACGGAATGAACTTGAATTCTTTCGCACAACTCAACAACGAACCAAATCTTTGCACTGCACGGGCTCAGCATATACTCATCCTTGTTTTCGTTTAGAATTGCCATTTTGCCAGACGCCTCTGGATTGGCACTTAAAATCTTTGCACCACACTCGACGGACGCGTAATTCTTATCCACTTTGCTTTTCTTCCTGCTTCCGTTCGCTCCAGGAACTTTGCTCGAACTTTCTGAATGTTCAGTTTTTTGCTTCTGCTGGTCTTTCCATTCATTAAATGAGAGCATACCTTCGTCTTCGCCACCATGAGAATGATCCTCGCCACCTAAAGGAATCGGTTCGGGCGCACCGCCTGAGGGTACGTCTTGCTCAATTACCCCATCAAATGAAGGTCGCGTCTCAGACATTGTCCGGAACTCAAGGAGCCCAATATCCTTCACGTTGCCATCATCCGAATCCAGATGGCCTATCTTAACATCATGTCTTTCCGAACCCCCGCTGACGCTCTGTTTCTTGCCGATGACAGCTTCGGGTATATGTCTCACGGATTCATATCCTTGTGGCAGCTGATTATCAAGTTCATTATCAATAGTGTAAGGGCCTGAGTTCAAAATGATTTTAGCACGAGGGTGATTTTCTTTTATCACCTTATCGTTAACAAGATGATCAGAAGCTGACTGACTAAAACGTAAAAGGAAATAACAACTGTCATCACATGGAAGATGAAGCAACCGAACACAATCAAAATGACATAATCAGTCGCCGTTGTCAAAAAGGACATTCAGGCAAACAACTACAAACAATCCATAAATAATTGTAGACGGTGAAAAAAAAAAAAAACGGCTTACAGCATTCGTGATTTACTAAAGAGCATCCTGCTACTTCATAGACTCCTTTGAAAATGAATAATCACCACTCGGAATCAAAATGGCGTATGAAAACGGTTAAAGAAGGCATCACTTCAGGTCCAACCTAGCACCAGCAAGTGATTTATTTTAATGTCACTTTATATTCCTGATAGCATTGGATAATCTAAAAACACAGTTTAACTGACAGCATAAGGATCTAGGCAAAAACGTTGGAGAGGGATTCCGGCTGGCTAAAAACTGTGCCATACCAACAATATATGAACAATAGTTTATAGCTAGCCTACACTCACGTCCACAGGAAGTTTCACAAGATTCACGACATCGGCAACTTAAATTAGGAAATCTAATTTAAGGACGGCCAGTTTCATTGGCCTTGACAAAGCACCTATTCTTTGGAAATTGACCGGATATTGATTTGGATTCAGAAATCAGGGAAGAATTGGTATTCGGTTCAGACAGGCGTCGAGTTAGTTATCTCCAGTCATGAAAGAGTTACATGGATTTTATCCTCTACACTTAACATGCAAAAATGCATTTGCAGACCTTGACCGTCACATCAGCAGCTACATACACATGCAATAAAAGAAAGTTATCATCAGCCTGTCAAAAAAAATCTTATAAAAAAAAAGACGTTTATAGCACAACTTACACATGTTAACCAAGAATAGGTCATAAAATGAGAGTGCTGAGCATTCTATCGGTCACTAAGCGCCTCTAAACAGTAAAGAGGTGTTTCAATGCTGTCAGATGAAGTGTTACCTGTTTGCAACAACCACATCCCAAAATACCCATCAAGTTACGAATTCAAAGCTGAACAAAAAAACAGTCTTACAGTTGCTTGATAAGCAAACTAGGTCTAAATGTCTCTAGGAGTGCAGGTTACTTAAATTGAATGCAAATATTGCCGTCACAAAACTGCCCAAGCAATAGCAAAAACATAAACAACAACAGAAGACCAGTATCAAAATTTGAAAATTTACAATAAAATTAAATCATTATTAAAATTGCTTAGAACTTATATCTAATTTAGCAAGTCATCCACCTAGACAAAAACTGCTTGCAATCGATTTTAAGGCTTAAGTGCTCATTGGGCACAAATTTGCAGTGCCTTTCGTCCGAAATCAGTGCCAATGCATATTTAAGATGCTAAGTTTTTATGGTTAACAATCAACTATTTAAAACGCATAGCTGGCTACAAAATTGAATCATTGAATGCATATTGCACAATCAAATGATAAAACTATGCCATAAATGGTGAACGCAGCAAGAAGAAACACTATGAAAGACTAGCTATAACAAGAACAATGACAATACAAGAAAATGCATTATCTAAGCAACTAATGATTAAAAAAAACACAAGCGCTTACGTGATATCTGCTTTTATGATTGGCACTCCAGCAATGCTAGGCTCAACCTTACTAGCATCATAGAGTAATTTATCGAAGGCAGGGCTTCCAGAATCACTGCTTGTAAAACCGTTCTCCAAGCTTGCAGGGTCAGATTTGTGCACAACTGTTGAACTTAACAAGCTATGAGATTCTAAACCTGAATCTGCTGATTTACTTGCCCTGTCCATTGCCTGAGTGTACTTTAACATAAGCTGCTCCAAAAGTTGTGTTTTGACAATGTCAGGCTTAAGAAGTGGCACTGGGTGCATCGAAGATAAGGAATTGCCAACCGATAAGTCTACAGTGGGATGACTGCCTGATATTTCATCAGCAGAAGGCAAAGCCACAACATTTTCTATTTGAATAATGCTTTCACTAATAGAGGAATGAATTTTAACCACATCAGTGCTTATTGCTGATTCCACAGCAGAGGTCAAGCTTAAACTTGGAAATATTGGAGTGGCTAACAATTGATCCACCGTTGAAAATTGATGTGGCGTTGCAGGCGCAACGGTTGGAGTAAATCCTTTAGATTCTTCATCGTCTTCTTCATCATCTAGCTCTCCACTAGAAACTTCGACAATTATGTCTGAGATTCCACTCTAAGATAAACAATTAATTATAAAAGGATTATACATACTAATATATACATTTGTGACACTAACATGGAAACAATGCTCTTCAATTAATATTTGGGCCATATCTAATGTGTTGGCTTTATATAATCTGTTGGTCATATCTAATGTCCCATACTAAACACAAGACAGTTTTCTGTGTCAGAATCAATTAATACTTGACACTGCTTAGTGTAATCAGTCCTCGAAGACCTCCCATAAAAACAAAAATACTTGCAGCACAAGGCAATTTTGTGACTACTTAGCAGCAATCAGAACAGAGGCAGCTTTTTGTTAAACTAGGTGTGCTGCCATGTAAAATTTTCCAATCCTGCACGGATACTAACTTAAAATAACAGAGCAACCTTGCATACACAATACTATAAATATTTTCGCACCACATAAACAATATCTCCAACAATTATGTCTTTGAAAAAAAAATTTAGCACCAACATGAGCTGTTGCTCTTGTCTACCAGACATGGGATTGGAAAATTTGAGCTCATTGATAACAGGGTATGATGTCCTATGCCACAAACATTGTTTTTTACAGGGACAGTGCTTGGACGAAAATGTGTTCCCGGTGGTCAATGTTACATGCTTATAGAATAACTTACCATGAAAACGGGCTAAGCTGGTTGGGAAATTGCCTGCACCCTAATGCACAGGACCTGTAACTATATACAGCAAGCACAAACCAGAGTCTTCATAAAGAAAAACTGAACAAAACTTTAAAGCAAAAAAATACTAAAATTAACGAATACTAGAAGCACAGATGAAGCTTTCGTAGTCAACTGATGATCATTCGAGAAAGTCTGAATAAGAAACAACATTGATACACACTGTGATGACACTAAGTAAAAGCACAGAACTTACATGCTCTTTGGTTTCATTTTTAAACAAGTTGTTACTATAATTCGTCACACCATCTCCAGCAATGGCAGTAAGGACTACCATTATAGAACTAGAAGAACAACATAACTTACACACTGCCGACCTAAGCTCAACCGCTTCAATTCTAAAGATTTATTATTAACAGCTGATAATTTTAAGCAATACACTTGACTATAATTAAAATGCGTGCACATACATGCTGCAAATTTGTAGGAGCCACGAACTTAGCTGCTTCAGTACATACAGGCAGAACACTATTCACGAACTGCAATCACTTACCAAACAAGAGGAACCGAGGCGGCACTACAGCAGTGATAAGACATGAAAGATGTGCACCGACGGCTAGCCATATTCAAAACAAAAACGATCTATGGCTATGGTGTCAAGTCCGAATTGGCTATGCATAGTCAAAACAAGGTTTGTGAACCAGCTACCGCGGTGCAGGTTCCAGAGCTTTCGCAACGGTTGGTTTAGCTGACATGAAAACCGAGCCGTGGCGTTGGCACCACAGGCTATTGCGGAAATAAACTGTCTGGTCGCCATCGAATGCGCAAGGTCCCCTTGTCCTTTTAGATCTGTAAACAAACGCCTGTGACAGCCATCTAATAAACCAACTGTGATTGTATCATCATTGCTTCAATTAACTTCTGTCTTTCGCAAAAATACGCAGACACAGTGCAAATCATTTGAGTCAACTCCTAAAAAATGGGTAAATTAGAGACACTCCGAAAATTCTGAAGTTGGAGAACTACGTAAATTCGCAAAGCTACAATAGAATTTTACCAAATGGTCAAAGGCACGCTAAATTCAAAACAGCTTTCAGGAAAAAGACAACTAGTTTAATTTTGTATGACATTTTTCGATCGCGTTGATCGAAAAATGTCCTAAAAAAATTAAAGGTGTTGCCTTTTTTCTGAAAGCTGTTACAATAGAATTATAATTATGAACCAATCATTGCTGCATTCAAGGATTAAAGAATAGGCTGTAGAATGAGCTGGATTCAAAAATACCTCTCATATACATTGCAAAAGCACCTAGAACCAATTGCAAGCACTGTGCATGAGGCGTCCAGATATCCATGTTTTCAACTTGCCTGCTCGTTGAAATCGTTGAGATCACCGGTATAAACTAATCCAGGTAGGCCTACCCATAACGACTTGAAGCTGCGCGAAGTGTAGGTCGGCATTGAACATCAAGGTGCTTGTAAGTTAGCACTTTGCCTAGGAGATTTGTACCGTGTTCTCGATTGCGATGCGATCTGCTGTCCGACCCAGCGAGAATCTTCTTTCCGATTTTTGAACTCTCCATCGAGGTGGGCGATCCAAAGATCCCTGTGGTGGAGCTGAGATACCAGGCTTTTGATCTGGTGCCTTAAAAAATGCGGTTTCTGTCCGTCAAAGGTTCTTGTGACTGTACTGCAGTTTGCCACGGCACATGTTCTCGTTGAACCTCTCATTGTCGGCTATTACCAACAATAGTTCACAGACTTCTTTGCTTTGTCTCCTGGTACCCTCTGCAGGCAGAAAATTGAATCTCCACTGAAACGAGTGCCCATACTTAATTCCGAACCAACCACAACACTCGCTCATTCATAGCTAGATTCCGCTTCACAATATGTTAAGGATGCCCGGAAGAAAGTAAGCTGGACTAATAGCAACTCTTTTATTTGTATGCATTAGGAAGTGTATGATCCTATGTTTGTAATACTTTCGACGGCGAAGAGCTACAAAACAAAAAAAGAAGTAATCAGCAGTTAACCGAAGTAATTTAGTAATCTTGCGCACGACTCGTCTATTTCGTTTGTAATCTGACGAGATGTGCATCAAACTTCTTTTTAATCGTTTTAGGGATAGTGCATCGAGTTTTCCCGCCAATTAATATTCTCGCATTGGTTCAATAAACCTTCCTGCCTCTCTAAGATCTTTTGGGGACCGGAGCAGGATATGGATGAAGTACTAATAAAGCGTTTTATCGAGATTCTCTAGTGCCTAACTTTTTATTTATGTAATTTCTGCTCATCTTTACCTACCTGCTTAAGCTCGGTTCCGTAGCAACATAATCGGCTTTGTCAATTGAATTCAAAAATGCTGTTCGTCGTCAACGGAACAAATCCATCAGTGTGCTTGCCTTCCTGGCAACATAATTTCTTCCTCTTACAGAAGCAATTGTGGAGCTTGATTAACCAGCCACCTTAGATTTTGCCTTACTTTCTGCATAAGCTATTTTGCATAAACATCGAGAGTCGGTTTACTACTTAGGAACCTACCCTATATTTTACAACATGGTCTTTGAAAAGTAAATCACCTTAATATGAATGACTTTAATTTTATTTAAAATAAAGTGCTAATATTTTAAGGAACACCACGACATTACGATTACATAAGCCTACCTGCACACACGGATTTGCTTCGTCTTTATGGTCTACCTCAACGTCTGTACCTGTTAATGATACGACGACGTGGCATTTGAGTTTCTGAAAGTTACCCCTCGCTATCAGAATCATCGAATTTCTCATTAGTCCAAGACACACGGCATTGCAGGGTACAGTTGACTTCCTAGTGATGTAATGGTACTTATTTCGACGATCCCGGAAGAATATAAGGCTTTAGTCAACCTGCGAAATGAGGAGCAGCGAAAAGGGGTAGAACCCCACCTAGAGTGAGTATAAATCTACCGTTTACTCCTTAATAAGCGGTTCATTACGATTGGTTTGATGTGACGTTATTTCACAGCAGTTATGCTTACAAGATGGCGACCGTTCTACAGTAGTTACTGAGAGAAGCTTTGGCTCACATGTTATTTATTTATTTACTTATTTATTTTTGGGTTAAGCGTGACTGTAACCCAAACCCAAGCTCTAGCCATACTTCTAATCCGAAACCTAACCCTAACCCTAACCCTTTCCTTAACAGGCTCGAGCAATCCTCAAGCAGTTGAAATTTTCTATGAAATACAAAAATTTAGTCGAAGGCAATTCATTAAATTATCCTGGGGTGCAGCAGCTGCCATACTGAACTTTGCCGCATGTCGACATGATCAAACGCAGATTGAAGAGTAAATGGGAGTTTTACGGTATGTAGATGACGTTATCTAGAGGTGGCCTTCGTAGAACACGCAACCAACAGATTCCGAGAGAAGCGTTCTTAACCACTCTGCCACATGCGTTCTCAATGACAAGTAACGAGTTGCGCTATTTGCAAGATTTTCTTTGCATCAGGGGCATAACTCGGGTCAGAGTCGTCGTAGGTGGTTACGCATTTTGTCACCCTGTCAACCTATTTCTTATGGTGTCACAGCTCTATTGTATAATATATGAGCTCTCCATTATACATGAGTTCACCCCCTTTTGCATCTTATTATTTATCCATGAGATTACATTATTTATTTTTTTTGATATTATTCATATTATATCATAATATTAGCAACAACAAACATCAAGGGTTGTTGTTGGTGGTGGTGAAGAGCCAGGAGTTTCCCCGGATGCGCAGTCCATCGACCGTCGGTGACAGCAAATGAGACCAGTCGCCGGATGTTCCTTGAGCCTGTCAAGGAGCTAAAGAGCTCGATACGTGCCCTCAAAGGGAGGCTCGGACGACTGGTCGATGCTCCAACGATCGTGAAGCTGACATCGCACTGTCCCCTGTTACCAGGAGACACTCTTCTTGAAGACCTTCCCAGTGGACGACGAAGTCGTACTGTGCTTGTTAGGTCTTCTTAGGAGATTCGCCAAACAGGGTAGCCACAAAAATATCTCACATACCCTGCTTGCCCACCGGCCGCCGCGTGGAGGCTCTCCTAGTTGGCCGGCATACATTAAGGGTGTTTATGAGTAGGCTTTCATCGAGTTTTTGAAGGCTCGATAAGGTGATCTAAAATACTTTGTTAAAATTGATGCCGAATCTGGATCAGTGAGAAGCGCCTGAAAAGACCTGAAACTTGACCTAAGCGTCAATCTTCGATGTCAGCCAAGTCCTACCGATCGTGCTGGAGCAAAGTTACTTTAGGAGTCTATACGCTTTCCTCAGACTCCTCTCAAGTAGGTCCATTTTTTTCCGTCAAAAAGGCAGATGTAGATCTTTCTGCTTGGTTCCCATTTAAATAAACCCAAGTCATGCGAAAAGCACTTTGCTAAACTACAGTTCCAAAACTATTTAATAGCTTTGGTATTGTCTTCCCACTAATTAGATTTAAAACAAAACTTGTCCTTCACAAATGTTTTGTATTTTAAACGTCGTGGTCACAACAAGATTGAGTAATAACGAAGTCGGATCTTCAGCTTTACAAGATTTCTTATCATTGTTGACGTGCGCTTAACCGACCACCCCATGAGATACTCTTATCTCAGGGGCTTTCGACTAGCAAAACATTTACCAGCTGCTTCAAGAAATACGTGTCAATTTTAAGGCATACTACTTTCAACATCATGCCGTGATAGTTTTTTTTCAGAAGATTGCAATTCCGTTTATCACATTCCGGAAAAAGCACTGCAATTACGCGAAATGGTTTGATGAGGTGGAATGATCAAGGAGGGCAATTGCTTATTATCATCAATAGTAGGTTGCCTTTATCTGAAGCTCAGTAGATTCGCCATTTAGGTGACGCTTTTTCAACCATCACAAGTCAGAAGTTGCAATACGATCAAACAATTCAACAGAGACTGCATGAAAATTTTTTATAGAACGTGATTACTGAGGAAAAACAGAATTTAATTGGAAAAAGAACTGCCTTTCTCATTACCATTATTAAGTCGTCGACGTCCCCATAAAATCGGTTGAATATTAAAGGAACCCTTGAAGATCGCGGCTTATCATTATCTTAGTTTGCAATATTCATCTACAGTTCTGGATGCACTGGCCTTAACATTTTCATGTCACGTTACCGTTATGTGCCTCGGCACAGCGAGGTAATGTTCAATCTGCTCTTCTTCACATAACTGTCGGCCTATAATTTCCTGTAAAGAGTGCATGCAAAGGTTAGACATGGTACCAAACTTGTCCTGGTTGTGCTCGTTCATTATATGCAGTACGAGGGGGAAGAAAATAGACAGTAGTCGTCTACCTAGGGTAAAAATGCTAAATTATTTTCTCCCATTCTTAGAAATTTTTTCACGATTTTTTGGAAGTAACTAACTTCATGCCGAGTATAAAGTACAGCCAACTAATCCATTAAACCACTTCTTTTTTCACTCCATTAAACCACTTCAATTACTTAAACTTCTTGTTTTGTACAGTAAGAAGCAAATTCTTTATGCTAGGTCGTCTACACTGTTTCAATACAATCGAAATCGTGGTGCTCTCAGAAACACCACAGTCATGGACACAACCGACATCAACAGAAAGAGCGACAGAAACAGCCGGTCCAGCACTCGTGCTCCCCGTATCCATTCCTTCTGCCTTTCCGTTTTCGTTAACATCTTTCTATTCTTCAACATTTCGTCGCGACTAGCACAGACATACTGATCGTCAAGCAGGGCCAGGCTAGCTGAGTTTAGAGTCTGGTTTAGAACTTCTTGAATGCGAGAGCTGCCAGCATTTTTCCGTAAGAGCTTCATGGTGCTTGGCTTAAGATTGGTGTTGGACTCCGAATCAAGATGGCACTTGTCGCTGCGAAAGCCATCGCCAAGTTTTATAACGTGACTAATATGAGCAGGATCCCTGAACTCCTTAATCAATGGGTCTTCATAATCGCGAGAGCTGCCCGCTCTTCCAACAAACTGCTGGTGGTCTGTATCTTGATCGACCAAGGAATTTGCAGGCGTGTACTTCACAGCTTTTCCACAGAAGAGCAGTTTGCTGAGCCACTGCAGAAGAAATTTTCGTAGGAGCTCCGGCATTTTCCTGTTGCTGCGATGATAAAAATTCACCACAATTGTCGTAGCAAACAAACTCAGGGCGGTCTGTATCATAGTTGCAAAGTAGTATTGAGCGAGGTAAGGAAAATCGTAGGAGGGCATGATCGCACTCGAGAGCTGCTGAAATACGGTTACTGAAAGCAGTACGGTAATAGACAAGCCAACCCTCTCTCCCGACTCTGGTGGTAAAATGAACCCAAGCATCACCAAGGAGGAAAGTAGCGCTGCTGGGATGATGTAGTTAAACGTATAGTTTAAAGCTTGCCGTCTCAGCGTAAGAGATATCGTAACGTCCACAAACGGCACTGAGCAGCACTGATAGAAGAGCTCGTTACGAGTTGCTCCAATACTCTGCAGCTCCCATTCACCATTTGGTATATAGTAGTTGTTTTTTGTAGATGTAGACCGCGGTGGCAGCATGTCTATTTTCGTCGCGTCAAACGCCCAGGAGCCAAACTTAAAGCGACAAACTTGATCGTCAAAGGGAAAGTAGCTTACGTCCACGGCGCAGATTGTTTTTAACGTGACCGGGTTAAACCAGTCGCAGCGCCCATCACTGTGGACCAATACTTTGGTTTTGAAGAGCGTCTCTGATGGCTGAGAGCTTTCATCAATACTGGAACAGATCATCGACACACGTACAACCTCACGGCGCATATATCTGCTAATACACTTGCTTCTCTTAAATTCTGGATAAAAGATGCTAGGATCGAATGAATGCGTAGGTATATCTGCTGATAGTAAAGAGTATATATATATATATATATATATATATATATATATATATATATATATCTATATATATATTAGCATATAAACTAAGAAGAAAGGCTGAAAAACCTATATGACTAATTCTTCGTTTGCTTTTATAACTTTTTCTCTCTGCTGGAGCCCTAGCTAGGTCTGCAATCGAAGAACGAGAGGGGGATGGGGGCATCGACGTTCACAGACTGATTTTCAACGCATAACTGCAAAGAACGTTCTGCTTAGTCAATTATCACGATTGAATGCTTACCTATTATACAGAACAATGTCGGGCACCCAAACCTTTGCTGGTTTCACATGAATGCTGCTTACGCCTCCGTAATCGCTAGGATTCCAAACAAGCAAAGGATTTTCCCAGTACTAGCAAGAAAATAAAGTTTTACGAAAAGTCTCATCGCCTCAGATTAAAGGTTGTCTCGCCGAACAAGTAGGAATAGAAAGCAGTCCCGTAGAAAACAGTACAGATTGTATGCAAATCGTCTGTCCCAAATGAAAGGCAACTTACCAAACACAAAAGACTCTATTAACAACCAAGGACAAGTTTCCTTCGAACGCTTAGTAATTTTTGTTCTTGCACGACATGCCAAGAAGCTTCCCACACGTCTCCCGATTCTCTCAAGCTGATTCTTACACGACAGCTTGCCTATGCTCTTAATTCATAAGGTTATCTACCACCTTAGACAACTTGACTCTAGACGCCAAATAGAAAATCAGAGCCTCGATCATGCGTTGCCTGTCGTATTTCTATTACAGATGTTGATTTAAAGCGAATTCGGTGATACTGTGGTCATTTTTCTGGGTCCTAACGTACGACGCGCATACTGACGACAAATTTGCTGTTACGGCTCTCAAGGGATACTTACACAAGTTCTCGACTATTCTATCGTTACTGAATCTCGCGACACAGGATAAAAAATACCATCAGACGGTATGTAAAATTTGATGACTTACTTTAATCACATTGGCAAACCTGAGCAATGCAAAATCGCTCTAATGAAAGCTGCAAATTATGTAATTAGGTATGATTTTAAGGAAAATTTAAAGTCGAATAGGCTAAGGCAGAGACCATCCCAGAAGATTAATGTCCCATTCCCAAACTAAAGCAGTCCAGCCCAACAAATGCTTCGACTCAGTGCCTGACAAGTTGATTCGCGCTGGCTCAATAAATTTTATTCGGACCGTGAATTGTAGAGAGCTGTATGGCACTCACTTCTACTGATGCAACCTCCGTGTTGGTCTTTGGTCTGAATCTACGAGTGACAGTGTCACACAGTTTAGCTCATGAAACCGATAATAAAGATAAAAAATTTTGGCGCGTACCTGGTTGATCCACATGTATGCTTCCAGGTACTGCTGCCGCTCGTTCTGCAACAAATTGAAAATTGCAGATAAAAGTGCCTTGTTGGAGAAAGGGATGGCAGCAAGCTATAATTTGTCTAGAAAATCATGTGATTGCACATGAACATGTAAGTACTATACGATTACATGCTGCGATGGTATCCAAAGCGACGATTGGCAGCGTAACTAATAAGCGCTAAATTTATGGGAGCGAAGCTCTTGCTTGTCCCGGAGGAAACAATGTTCGTCAGCTTTGAACAAAGGAATCCAAATTCTTTTACAAGATCTAAGTTTTGGCTCGTTGAAGTTAATTTTGGCCTTAATGCTACGAGTCCAGACTTCACTCATGATAATGCCTTATCTAGCTTAAAAGCAATTGGCGTCCTATAAGAAGTCTTTCGTTTTTACTCCACGATTAAGTATTGCGCTGTAGACCTGGAGAACAACGATGCCACTGGGCCAACGTTTCACGAGTTTGAGTGTAAGCGTGCGTATAAGTGTGTGTGGTGTGTGGTTAGTGTGTGGTTGGTGTGGGTGAGTGTGTGTGGTGTGTTTGAGGACGCAAGTTCAACACAGTACCACAGCTGAGAGAAAAACATTTCGCATGGCGGTTGGAAGAACTGATGGAGTGGACGAATCCTTGAATAATGCTCGCTCTGTGATGACTTCGGGTTTATTAACGGTAAATTTCTGACTAGAGTAAGACAGAAGGTAAAATAATTTCGTTAAATGGCAAGTAACATGGCAGTAATCCCAATCCCTGGAATCCCAGTAGGAATCCCAGGCCTTTGTTGAACTCACATGCCGGAAATTATTACCAAGCTCTGCCCATAAAACGGCTTTATCCAAGGGCTAATGTTACGCAGTGAATAAAAGATTTCACTTTTGGGGAGCATTCGAGTACCAATCATTAAGCAAACGCCATCACTACCGTCAGTCGGAATGTCGGATTTGACTTTAGGAAAGCATTCGTATGACTACAATGCACTTAGACGTAAAAACATGACATCAAGCACTTACCACATGAAGTATGCGGATGACCTGCACATCGAACGTGACGACTATGACACTGGACTTGTTGACGTTCTTTGAGTGAGGATGCGCATCGGGTTCGTATAGGTGGAACAAATCACTATGGAGTTTCGTCTCATAGTCCACCTCGGCTGGAAAGCAAAGACCTAGAACATAATAGAGAAACTATTTTAGGGAACGGAAGTTATCTTTTCCACACCACTTCAGCATATCGATCTGTTGCACTCATATTTCGCTGTTCAGTTCGATTGGAAAGGCAGGTGGGTTACAAGTACGAAAGGTAAAGATTGTTATGTCATAACGATGGAGTGTTCTTACAAGCGTTTTTTTTTTAAGATTACAACCCTGTCTGACAAGATTCAACGGCAAATCATGGGAAGAGGCAAAAAAAAAACTTGATTTATTTTTAGGATAAGTCGGACAATAAGGTCCTCATAAAAATTGCTTTGCAACCTATCATTTGCTTCAAATGCCTATTCCCAAGCAAGGCAAACTCATATTCGTGAGAGAGAAAACTCTCTTTTTATGAAGGCAACTTTTCTTTAACCCCCCCTTCGCACCACTTGGCCTTCTAATGTAAATCTCTATGCGCAGCCTGATAAAACAAACTATCTGAAGGTTACTCCGTGCTATAACTAAGCATGTACTTACTTTTCCCAAAAAGAAGCCAAATGAGGAATCCAACATGTCCTGCGATCAACATTTTTGTTGATACGCGAAAGAAAAAGCCCTTCCGAAACTTCCAGCCTGCCTTTTTATGTGACCAGCATTTTAATTTTAAAACGAAAATTAGCAAAGCTGACTAAGAATTACCGCAACCATTTTCAAAGAATATGGCCAGCTGTAAATAAATGTTCAAGCAGGCCCATGTGTCACACGCAAAACAAAACATCGTTGCTAGTGAGGATTATGGCAAGATGGCGGTCCCAATGAGACTGGTAATCCGTCTCAACTTTCGAGTAGACGAAGACGCCGGTTCTCTTCAGAGCAGTTAAGTCCCGAAAAACGAAAAATAAAAATAAAAATAACCGACGGTAGACAGTCGAATTGAATTCCAGCATTATTAAGAAAAAACTAACACAAATAAAAATGGCAATGTGGGAATTTAATAAGTAGGTTAACTGCGTGAAAAAAAAAACCTCAACTCAAAAGCAAGGAAATATATTACTTATAAACATACGTAAATGAATTTTTACTGATTCTGGTCCCCGCAAACAGCTTGGAAAGCTTTCAGTTCTCAGTCTTCAGAATTTTATGGATCGCCATTTTACCAATATCACGCTTATACTTAAAATTCTCGAAAGATACAACGAGGTTTTTGTTAAATATTGCTAGGTTTTGGGTGACAAGAGGACGTGAACATCGTACAGGCAGTATTATTTAAAATTAGTAATCGAACTATGGGGGACTTTTATCGGTCTAGTTTAGCAGCCGGTAGAATCATGTGGAGGAAAGGCTATTACAAAAGCAGTACTATTAAACCTGGACAAAATGAAAGCAAAGACGCATACGTATATATAAAAATGAACGAAGTCAATGAGCACGCAGGTAAATGAAACAGCAACTAAAAACTGCAATATAATATTAGCCAAATAAGAAAGTGCACGCTCCTAAAATTTAAGAAACTAAAACCTTCAAGCCTCAAGGGTGCAATTCTCGTAGGTCGCGTACGCTGGAACTTCCCGCAAATTCGCAGTGCTAAGCACGCTTTCAAAAGAGACTTTAATAGTACAGTACACGAAAGAATTGGTCCGGCATTTCGAATTTCAAGCAGCAAGTGTGACGTTTGTCTATGGCCATTTGGTAGTTAAAACTGTCGAGCGCCTTCTTCACAGCTTTCTTCTTGACTTAGGATTTAATTAGATCTTTCAGCGGCTTACATGTAGCTGCAACTCTGGTAGATTATCTCAAATACAACACCCACCAGGAACTTGCTTTCTCACAGGTCACCTATCGCTGGTCATACGAGCTGGTACGTTTCGGAATACCTACGTGGGTTTTGCACGACATTGCAACTGGTACGAACAGAAGTAACTGCAAACTGCAAGAAATCTACTGACATTCTTCACTGCCAGACTTACGTGTATGCATACGAGGCACACAAGGCCATTGTGATCCAAGATCATATGATGATGGACGTAATTCTGATGGATATCCTTTACCTGTACGCAACAGCAATTACAATATTCACGAAGCTCAAAATTAGCATGCCATCGTTAACGTTATTACTAGCATCCGTTCGAACCTCAGATAGTCGCAGCGAAGAGCACCCTCATCAACCTTCGCCATCACGTCCATCACCGACCAAGATCGGCAGAACGGAGGCAAAATGCAAAGCGAGCTAAATAAAGCCTGAGTTCATAATAGCTAAGATTTACTGAAGCGAAATTCATCGGAAATTGCTTCTATGAAGTACGCAGCGTTTCTTATTTTCTTATTCGATTATTTGATCATAATATTATATATAAGCGAAAGTCCCTCGGAGTAACATGCCATTTCCGGCGAAATTCTAAGGTTTTAGAAAACGGTTTGAGATACATTATCAAACGCATTTATTAAAAATACAAGGCTTTTGAATACATCAATTAACTGACCGACTGTTGGTGCCGACCCAACCGTGCGCAGACCACCGATCAGGATTCATCTAAAAACATATGGCACCAAGAGAAAACAAGTATGATTTCCAATACGGCTTATTCGATTGCGCGCGAAAGGGAAAAGCTACAGGAGACCGCTAACAAATACACAGGCGGCACGTTGAAGGCAGTCAAAAGCTTGACGTCAGGAAACGGAATCAGGAAACGGCATCTACGCTTTTGAAGGAAGTTCCTTAAGTGCTCATCATTTCCATTTTCTTTTCCGTTCATTCCACTCGGGTACATGAGCCATCTTAGCCGCCTGATCGGCAGATGGGGGCTTTGGAGGAACAAGGCCTTCGGTAAGCTTGTAGAAGATAATCGATTGCCAGCCATCTATGAGTGCAAGCGTCAGCCTGAAACGAGCACACGCGTGCTTTACATAGAGCACGAACGAAATCCTTCAACACATGACAGCCCGAAAGATTATTTTGTCGAAACAATCCTGAATAAGGAAATACAAAAACGAAATCCTTTTTTCGTGCTTAATTAGAAGAAATTTTCAATTCGTGAACCAATTTCAATTCGTCGAAAACACAAACAAGCCCATCCCGTTGCAAAACCCGATTGTAGCTATAAATTTAAAAGGTTTTTGCGTTATTTCATTCTTCAAGTTCCACGTACACCTTTCAGGGCGAGGTTCTGAACATGGTTGCCACGACCGACTTAGCCTACCAGGTTAAAAATAACAATAGACGGTTGCATGTTACGAAAGTATAACACAATCAAAGCTCCAACTTGCAAGCACTGTTATTAAAGAACAGAGTGACATGAATTACCCTTCATTTCGCGGAATGCGAGTCACTACATCCTTTGACAGACCAATAAAAGAATGCAATCTAAATTCAAAAACATAATCGAGTTGAAACCTACGCTTGGCAAGCTCATAGCATCCATATGGCTTTAGCTACATTATTCGTTCTTTGTACTTTAAAAAACAATGTATACAGCGTACGGTTTGCTGCAAAACCCAAAGAAACTACAGAACGCACGAAGACAGGAATCAAGAGTCACGATGATCGGAGAAAAACCAGTGCTCGAGGGCGTTACAGCTTATAAAACGTTTTAAAACTGAAGCCAATTTAAGCAGAATACTGGCAAAGCGACACGTTTCGTGTCTGTGTGATTGTTCGTACGAGCGTCCCACAAAAGTGATGGCCAAACAGACACGGAGATGAACAGCAGTGCATACAAGAACAAGCTCAGAAAGGCCCTACTGAACGGGATTGAAAGAAGACCTCAGCGGTACAGGCAACACAACTTCAAATTCCAGTGCCTACAAGGAGGATGCGATTGTATGTTGTTATAACAAAAATCAGAAAAACCCTGCATTAAATAGGGTACAATCTACAGTCTAGAGAATACCGTATAATAAGCAAAGGCCCACACACACTACAGAAAAATTACGGCAGGCTCGACTATTAATGAGCTCTACATGTGATCAACACAGACGATATAGGCCTGAACGGCAGAAGGATATTAACAGGCCAGCATCAGATTATAATAATCATACCAAAAACGAGGCAAAACAAAGGCGCATCAACATGATCAATAGCAGTTTAATTGATTGACTTTGTAAAATCCTTGGTGCTAACATGACATAGAGCGCAGACGCATCATTTATATACAAGATGGTCAGACAGTTATATACAAGATGGTCCTACCGGCACATCACCAGTATGAAAATATCAAGGCACGAGCGCCAAACACAACACAAACGTTTACTTAAAAGCGAATCGCAGAAAACGCGCTCGTGAAGTGAATGGTTTTATTAGGGGTACTCTGGGAGGGGGAGCGATGCGGTCGCATGCTGCACTTCTAGTAAAAATATTCTTCGATGCCACGCAGAATACAAAGTTGTTCTGACGGGGGTTTGTCCAATCTGGACGCCAGTGCGTAAGCAGCACTTATAGAACGCTACTTTTCTTGCTCTCTACACAATAATGGCTCATTACCCTGCAATTTTTTTTCCACAGCACGGTTGCATTTTGGAAGTGATTCATTTTAAGATCAGACCAGATAAGCAATCAACTAGCGATAAAATTGGCGATCAGATCTTACGCCCTTGCATTGGCCAAAGCAAATTGTTTCAGCAGTCAAGGAAAACCGAATGGTATACGGCCGATGCAATAGCGGAATAAACACCTCGTGCAACTTCCTTCCAACGATAAACACCAAGTTCTTTTCAGCTGCTGGAACCAACTCAACGTCAAACCAGCGTTGCACTAAACAAGGTCAAAGCAAAAAGACCAAATAAAAAGACCGTAACCAATCAGAAACACCAACGCAGAAAAGGAATCAAGACACGGCAAATCTAGTTGAGGAGACCAACTAGCTATGCAATAAAAAAACTGAGCTTTGAAAATAAGAAATGCCGGGACCTCAGCCGGGGCGTACAATAGTAGCAAGTGCAGCTCCGTCAAGAGGTAGGTACCTACCCGTACAAATTTCCTTAAATGTACACAATTAGGGCCGGACCACAAGTCAACCTTCTCAGGTCGCAAATAGTCTAGTAACATCAAGCATCAGCAACAACAAGATCAACAACAACTAAGCTAAGAGAATTTAGCTGGTCACCAGCAGGGCTAAATGCGACCAAGAAGTCTAAGGAAAGCAGCTAATTGCTCAATGAATGATTTATCTCTTTACTTTATTTATTTGCTTAATGACTGAGGGTTCTTGAAGGCTTTAGAAATATACATATATACATACCAAGAAAATAAATCTCAAGATTTTTGCGAGCTTTCGAAGTGAAATGCTATCAATAACAAACCAAACAGAAGAAAAACTTAAAATCAAGCAAATAATCTCGACGGGAAAGATTGGCCCTGAATGTTAAGATTAGGGCCATCTTTTCTTATATATAGGCTTTCTTTGATTTTCAAAAA
>QQSS02225041.1:0-10557 GCA_003687565.2 Craspedacusta sowerbii | reverse complement strand
ATTTACGAAATCGCGCGAAGCAACACGGGACAATCTTTAATCAATGGCATTAAATATTGTGGTGGTCTATAAACCCTTTTTCACATAAAAATCGTTGTTTCTGAAATGGAAGTGGTTGAGTTGCAACCTCGATCCGATTAGCCCAGGCTAAGAGGTTTGTCTCTCCCTCTTAAATGCTATCGTTACGAAACCGACCTTCGTTTGACTTAATACTCAAAATACTAATCGCGAATTTGGGTGTCGAATGTAAGTAATGTTTTTTTTTTTGGAGCATTTATAGAGGAAATAAATCTTTGTTGTTGTTGTTGTTACGATCGAAGTTATAAGCATTTTAGTGAACGCGAATTCCAAGAAGAGTTATCTGCCATAAACTGGGAAGTCCTATTTGGTAACGAAAAGAATCCGGATAGATTAACTAACATGCTTCTTGAAAAAGTCATTGAGATTTTAGATGTAATGGCGCCATATATAGCCTTGTCTAAAAAAGAGACTAATCTTAAACAGAAGCCATGGATTACAACCCCGATATTTGAATCCATGAAACTAAGAGATAGATACTTCGGACAGTATATAAAAGGGAACATCCAACAGCAAAAGATGGAGGCTTACGCTAACCACAAGCTCCACACAAACTTTTTGTAAACTTTAATTAACTACAAAAACTGTATGTTTAATGCGTAAAAGTAAAGTCTCATACTATGATAACTATTTCCAACAAACCAGAAAAATCTAAAAGGGAAGTCAATTTTAAACCTTAATAAGAGTAGCAAGTTTGTACGCACAACGCAAATCAGTTCATAACTGTACCCCTAACAATTCGAGAGATATAGGTGATGCATTTAACGATTATTTGGCTTCTGTCGGAAAATCATTAAATTCTGATATTCCTAACTCACTTAAAAGTTTTAGAAAGTACATGCCACCACATGCCACCGAAAGCCTATTCTTGGAACCAAGTGAACCACAAGAGGTCATTAATATTATTAATTTGCCCTGGCCAGATTCTTTCCAAGCTGTGGTGCTTGTTTTGTTTGACGTGCGTTCCTATAGTGCTAATGATGCGTTTACCAGCTTTGTTGCCGGCAAATTGTGATCCTTCCCTTCTTTCTGCTCTGATGAAATGAACACTGCTCTCCTTCAACGTCATGCTCACAATTTATGAAAAGATTGGACGTCCTGATCATAAACGTGTTTAGTCTTGCCGCTGCTACCATTTATTAAATTTTTTATGAACTGATTTGCATTACGATCTTGCACTTTGGGCAATTCTCATTTGAACTGCATGGCATGTAATGAGTTTATTTTTGATTGATTTTATTTAATGAAATGGTTGGGTACAAAGCTACGAGTTGTTTAGACGAAGTAGGTCCCAAGTTTGGAATTCCATTACATTGTTCAATTAACTGATAAGTGGTGCATATGCAATTAAGCAACTAATATTACATACTAAGCTAGAATATTAATGATGTTCATTAGATCTTGAGGCATAGACCTTTAAGCCAAGATTCGAGGTTACATCCTCAAACTGATTAGCCATGGCTACATAGAATGTCTCCTTCTCCATTAAATGCATATGTAATATTGTATAGCGTAATGAAAATGGTCATTAACAGATCTTTTGTCTAAAAGTTAGACATGGAGCGATTGTAAACTATAGAGCAAACAAACAAAAAACGAAAAAGCGAATAACATAAAAACATAAAATTTTTTTTTTCTTCGCAGTTTGTAATCTATTTAATATCTGGTGATTTGGTAGAAATAAGTAATCTGCTTTTATGGAGAAAACAGATCGTTGTTGTCGTTGGGATGGAACGTTTGGAGATCCCTTGAGTAGAGATTAGAAATATCCTTGGTAAAAAAAACCTACGGCGCATGCGGCCTGCCACGACTAAAGAACCGAAACGTTGAAGTAACCCCAGCGTCCATATTTGGTGTCACAAAGAACAACTGTAGCATTCTGGTTTTCTTACCTCTACCCAGTAGCACCTGCCGAGTCACTCTCTTTTCTATCTGCTAACCACGCATCTTTCCGCGAAAATGGCCACTTCACGTTTCCAAATCACGATATATCGTCAACACCCTTGTTCCTGGACATTTATTCTATCGTGCATCTCAAGTATTCTATTATACTGCTGCCACATGCCACAGTATTTCCAATGTAAATACGCGTATCCTTAGATCCGGGTTAAAATAAGTTCTAGGAGGTCACCGCGAAGTCAACTACAGTGTTCTGCAATACACGAGCCCCCAGCCAACCCCTCCCCCTTTAGCAGGATGATGGAAATTCTTGGCACCATGACAAATTTTCCCTACAGGCTCAGCGATTAGCAAACGGAGCAACATTGTAAGGCCACGTCCGATCGGGATGAAACTTGGCGTATCTATAACATATAACCGGTCTGATGAAGAACATCGCTCTCCCATAGCGCCTACAACTATTAGCACTAAATGGCCTTCCAAACTATCTTGTAACGGCTGCGTCGCCACGCTATACAAATAAGCACGTAAGGTAAGCGACAACCGTTTTTGGATTCATGAAGTATAATGAAGTGCAGAAGCATGCAACCCCGCATCCGTAAATGAAGAGCACCTCCAAACATGACATCCTACGCTCACAAGTCCGTCCAGAACTCCAGGAAGTCTCCAAAATATGTTAAAACGTTCAAACACAATATTGATTTAAGGAGGATAAAGTTAATTCAAAAACACCACGTAAAAATAGCCACGCCACAAATTGTACTGAGGAGTGTCCGATGCATGGAAACGGTCTGCCTGTTGCTGGACAAAAATATACCGACTGCTGCATAATGACGCAACACGACCACGTTTGCCTGTAATACTACATGGCGATGGGCAAAGTCCTTAGAAGAAACAAATCTCTATCCTACGCCTACATCATCCGCAGGTATCGATCCAGAAACAGAATCTTACGTAAACGGATCCACTATAATAAAATGTCCCAAACCAACCAAAACAAAAAAAGGGATATAATTTCTGTAATGTGATATGCGAGAGTTTAGATATAGCTCCCGAACCCATGATACACTGGGGCGATATTAAGCAACAAATGTCCCAAACCAACCAAAACAAAAAGAGGGATATAATTTCTGTATTGCGATATGCGAGCGTTTAGATACCGCTCCCGAACCCATGATGCACTGGGGCGATACTAAGCAACAAGCCTCCCGAAAAAATATATCGAAAATCAAAAACGACATTGTTTTTTTTCTGTTTGTTTTCGTTTTCATGCGCGTTTCCAGGATGCAGTAAACCGAAACAAAAACGCATTGCCAATCATGCCAACCCTTGCACCATACGAAACCAGAAGCAATTAATCGCGAAGTGAAAGCACGATGAGAGAACTCCGCAAGTTCAGTACGGCTGTGGTCACACAAACGCAAAAACTTGAAAGCATGAGCACAAGTAAACAAAGAACGGAACAAGACAAACCAATTCGCGTCAATGAAAGACGCACACGCAATATAAGCTCCAACGGTGACCAAGACGTCGCTACATGATCAGAGACCTGTAGATCATCATACCGAGCTATTAGCATGGAAACGCAACGCTTATGAAACGAGTGCTTAAACACAAAACCGCTTTAAATGCACTCATCCTAGACGAAGAATGAATTGGTGAGGGTTCGTGTAACGAAATAAAAGCAACTGATACCAACGGCAGATGCGATGAGTTAACAATCAGTAACAAAAATGCCAGTGCGCTAACGGCATTCTCAGTACGAAAGCGTCATCAAAAACAGCAACATCAACTTCAACAACTAGCAAGTAGGAGCACCCGAGTCTTCTAGAAAGAAATTCACAGCTGGCGGGGGCGTGGAATTGATTCAAAAGAAAAATAAAGGAAAAAATACGAAGGCGAATAACTTCATCGAAGCAAGAAACGAAAGCAACAAACAGCTGGCCCGTATCAAGCCAGTCTATCCATGTCAAGCGGTATAATCGGCCGTCTTGGTGCATGGCTCCTGCGCGAGCAAAAACTTTTAAAGGGACATAAAAGCACAGCAATGATGGAAAACCATCAAGTCCGCCACCAGAAACATCACTTAATTGATCGGCTGAGTAGATATGCCCCAGTCCCCTTCGCTGACGTAACGCTTGCGAGCTCTGCACCAAAATAAACAGAGTTGAAATAGATAACGAGCATAACACGATAAAATTAAATGCAGCGAAAAAGACAACAATTTGAAAATAAATAACGTTGACACTTATAAAAAGACTTAATAAGTCATTTAAAAATGGCAAGAAAAAAGAACAGTCTGGCGCAACGCAAGCTACTGCTACTGCGAACCTCCGGTGATAGAAGTTGGCAACGCACAACGGTTCCAAGGTAATACATTTTGTGCGTGATTAGGCAAACATGGCTTAACATAAGCACTATGCAACCATCCAGAAGTCAGAGCCTAAAAATGTTCGCTACAAAACGCGGCATGATGCGGATACGAAGAAGAAACAAGTCCTCATACCTGGTCGGTGCTTTTTGCCGCAGACCGATAGACACAACGTTGGCTCGGCAACAGCTATCGACAACTAAGTCGAGATGCTTGTAGGCACGCGGGCAGTCCAGAACTATGTCATCCATGTTGTTATAGATACGCTCAAATCCCTTAAATCGAGAAACGACGATTTGCAAGTACAAGCAAATGTTCAATTGCGCAATGCAACACAAACACAGACGTACACACAAACACACACACACACACACACACACACACACACACACACACACACACACACACACACAAACACACACTCACACACTTTCGTCTAAAACAAAGCTAATAGCGGAAGCTAAAACCCATGATTATAATTCGGCTCTTATTACGTTATGACTAGACGCCTTACGGCTTAAAAAAATCAATTTGATTGGGAAAAAAGTCGATTTATCAGTAGCTTACGGCATTTATCTGGTCCACTGTCAACATGCCAGCGTCAAATAAATGTCGGAGAAAGCCTGTAATGCCTTCGATGCAGCGGGGAGAACCATCCTCCAGAGCTATTTGAACTGCTTCGTAAACAATTTCGTGGTGAAAGTGCGGAACATCTAGGTCCATCACACAACGCTCCGCCTAGAAACAACAAACAAATATTCCGATCACTAATATTTGATTTATAACTTTATAGTTACTCTTTTATTTACTTCCTTTCTGCTTTTATACAAGTAAGATACCTGATTTCTATTTATACTTATACTATTTTACTAATTCTTATTTTACTATACTATTTTACTAATTCTTACATAACATTTGTATATACTTAATACTATAACATATACTACGCGATATAAAAATTACTTTACTATAGTCACTCCATAGCTACATAATAACAACTCTACTAGCTGCACTATTCAATCACTCTATTTAGTAGTCTAAACGCACCACTATGCTGTTACACCGACCCGTTAAAAAAAAACATTCACACACACAACTGCCGCTTTGTCGAGTCCAAAGCCGAACTTCTTGAATCGGAACAATTGCTGTAGCATAGCTGAGCAAGACAAATCCGTCTTATCCCTCCGCTTCGTGCACATCCCTGCAGCATAGACGAGCAGGAGCGCTCCAATAAGTTCGAAAAGGCACAAGAGAAAACAATCTTGTTCAAACGCAGGCGTAAACACCTCCGAGCATTAGAACGTGCAAGCTCACCTCCGCTAGATCCCTGGACGACAGATACTCCTTTATTAAAAGTACGATCTAAAAAAAAAACAGCATGTCGTTTGAAACGAAAGTCAAAGAAAATCTTCATACAATAAAACAGCACCCTCTTTAAACTCGGCACACGAACGCGACGGGCAGTCACAAACTCACATACAAGGAATCAAAGTATAGCAAAGAAAATTTCGAATCTACTTTCAACAAAAAATTTTTAAATAAATTTAAGCAAAAGCGATCGCACCTCTTTAACAAGTGTTTTGACAGGTCGCGACCCGCCACTGTGACCCCAGCAATTGTCCAGGCGCACAATACCGTGTTTCATCTTCAAGTACTGATTTGCTTTATTCAAAGCTTTCCTATAGAGAGGTTTAATTCATATACTTTCCCCAAATACTTACATCAGACCCGTCTAGAGATATAGAAAAGGAACACCATATCGCTTAGCATTAGTAACTCAAAATCGTTGACAAATCTGGTACGAAGTAATTTTTTTTTTACGTGCTAGGCAATCAGCGTACTACCTGCTTCAATGACAGAGCCGTAATTACGAGAAGTGACACCTTCTTCGCCATTCGAGCGAATAAACAATACATACTTTTGGATCTCGGTCGGATGCTGCATGTGATCTCCTATGAAGGAGGGATTTAAGCAATCGTCCGCAATACAACGCGCCATGAACAAGCCAAGGACCTAAAGAAAATACAGAGAAAACATGACAAAGGAATGCTGAAATCACTCAAAGCTCGTTCTGCGATTTTCTAAGCAAACTTTGTAAGGATGAGTAAATCTTGCTAGCTGCGACGTGTCTAGACATGGCCACAATAAAAAGCAAGGAAAAATACCTCTGGTGCATCTGGAGTGTCTAGAACGAGCTCTTTCAACGAGTTCAATAGCGCCTGAAAACCTGGAAGGAAGTTGGATAAACATTAGGCGCGTCTTACCAGGGGCCTGGCTTCCCAAGCACGACCAAAACATTGCAACATACAAATTGCGTCAACTACAGAGACAAACAGGAAACAACATTGAACAAGAACATGCCTTACGTTAAAATAAAGCCCCGCTTCGACGAGAGTTTTGCAAAAAATATGAATTCCAATACCGTTTCTTAACATTCGAGTTTATCAAGAAATTTTAGATTCTACAAGAGCAAAAAAATAAAAAATAAAAAAAATTAAGGCAAAATGGCATTTTGGACAACAATTATCAAATCAATGCACACAACTGAAGAGAAAAAATTACAATGACTTATAGAACTAATCAGTACAGCTTCCCTAACATTCTAGGGCCATCCTTAGTTCAGCAACTAGTTTCAATGTTCGCTAAATACGATTTGGTTAACCATGGCGAATGAAGCGTTTCTCGTGACCACACAGTACTGCGCGGCAAGCCCACAAAAAAAATACGTCACTAGCTGAACGAATCCAGACAAAATACGACCCAGGTCACGTCGCCGCATGAAGTCAAGACAAAAGCCCCCGCCAAATTTCAAGTTGCTGGACTGGCATTCCAAATCTTCAGCTCTGCGTCGAAGGAAGATCACCAGCCAAGGATCATCAGTACTCACAAGGCGAGGCACTCCGTCAAGACATCAACGTTGCAGCTGGCTCATAGCAAACGCCGGCATTCGCGAGATTAATGGTAAAACAATAATATAACAATAACAATAACACTAATGGCCAGCACGACCGGCAAAACAAGAAATTCAGAGGAACAAGTAACATTTAAGGAGAAAATTTAGAACAAGAAAATTATCGACAATACAGAATTACAATCAGCAGCAACGCACGAGTAAACCGCTGCAAGGCGCATTGTCAGGTCGCGAACATAACAAGACTGAAGCAAACATGTAAATCATCACGACAGTCAGGAGGAAAAAAGGACAAATCAATGCAGGTATGCACTTTCAAGTGTAAATACACGAATAATAACATGCAGTACGCTTGCGTTAAGCGTTGCTTTCTGCCCGTCCGGAGAAAAGCTTTTGCGAATCGCACTTTAGAGAAGAAATTAGGACCATCGATTCTAGGACATTAGGATCCTCTATTCTTTGCCTTGAATCAAACTTACCTGGGAAAAACGAAGGCGGTGGTTTACCGTAATGACTTACATGTTAATCAACAACCGCGTAACATCTTGAATGAAACACACCAATACCAACCTAACTCTACGTCCTGTTCGATCATAATTCGTTCACCGTACAGATCAGATATAAGCACGGACGTCATTTCCCTCTTGCTAGCCTAAATAAAGTAAATAAAATGTCATACTCCAGCCGCGAAACAGCAGAACCTAATGCAGGACATAAAACCCGACAGCTACTTGTAAATCAGGCCGTACCTTTTGTTCCATTGCCAGCGATACGGTGAGATGCACAATCTGATAGAGAAAAATAGAGTTCAGCAAAAGATGTAAAAGCAACTCTATATCAAACTCAGTCAAAGCAATGCTTTTGAGACCGAATCGACTGTGATGCAGCTCAATCAAGATAAAAAGAGAAGGGGAAGGAAAGCAGGCTCAGCGTCATCATCATCATCATCATCATCATCATCATCATCATCATCATCATCATCATCATCATCATCATCATCGTCATCGTCATCATCATCATCATCATCATCATCATCGTCATCATCATCATCATCATCATCGTCATCATCATCATCATCATCGTCGTCGTCGTCGTCGTCGTCGTCATTGTCATCATCATGCCGGAGAGAATGAATTGAATGTCTATGCATATTAGCATCGCGTGTGCCATTGCGAAAGTTAGCGAAGGATAGTGCACATAGAATTCAGCGTAACTGGCTATATTTACGGAGGAATGAATGCGTACGCGTTCTCGGAGCCCCTTTTCCCAATCCTTATGGCCGTACAAAATTGTAATACGACCGCACGTTAAGCTTAATAAGCGCGCGTAAGCGACTCGCGAACAATCCTACCCGATGGCATTCAGTTGTGGTTCAAATGCGACTTCTGTTCATTACACAGCGGTGGATCTGAAAACAAAATACCTGAGCGGGATCTTCGATCCGATTAGCCCCGGCTAAGAGGCCTCTCCCTGTTAAAATGCTTGAATCCACAAAGAAAGCCCCACATAAATTTGGCCCAACTGTATCAACGCGAGATCAGCGGCATAACGATTATTATTTTGAAGAGGAAACAAATCTTTGTTGTTGTTGTTGCAGCTGTTGTTGTTATTGTTGTTATTTGCAACACCGAACTGTGAGCATTCAAACGCTTGGCAGCGATGAGTTAGCGTTGCGTAGTAGACGCACAAAGAAAACTTTCGCTCTTTAAATCCCTCTTAAACACGGACCCTTACAAAATATATAGGACTAAATTTGCCCAAGCTTACTAGAGTAAAACAAGGCAACCCTCTATACTTCATTGAAACACAAAAAGAAAATGATTGAAACACACAAAGAAAATGGCACCATACCCGATGCTTCAAATGCGTGATGTTCAACTCGGATAAAGATGCCTAACGAGATAACATAATTATTAACTTCAGAGAACATAAGTTATTTAATTTATCCAAACTATAGTTTGGAAAAAGCTCACGTTGAAGCAAAGCCACCACATGAGCATTACAAGTCTCTCGTCAGATTGGAGTTTACTTTAACTTTTGTACAGCAAGCGCACTTACAGCAACTTCTGATGTTATTCCATGGTTGTAGTACTCCTAAAAGACACAATGTCAAGGTTTACTAATAGGCAGCTGTAAAAACCATCAAAAATCTTTACTGCAGTCGTAATTTATACGCAATGATTACCTGTGAAAAATATAAAAAAAAGACCAAAGAACCAATCAGTTAGACCCTCGCCGAATGATTACGTTTGCCTGATTCACGTGGTGACAACAAAAGATGCCTCCATAGCAAACATCGATCAAGTAGACTGCATGTGCAAACAAAACATTGATAATCATGGAAATCGCGATCCACTTATTCTTTCTTAGTTCTCTTAAGCAAGATACATTGGATACTTCAGATTAATTGTAAATAGCAAGGGCGGCACTTATAATTTCCATATAGAGAGCTCTTAGTATACCTAGGCTTGACTTGCTGTTACAAACGTAAGGGCAGCACGAGTCTTAGAATACGGTTAGGAATTATAGCGCCAGAGGCTTCAACGATATACTTGACCTCAGCTCTGCCATGTAGCAACCTAAACAATAGGCATAAGCTCCTCCGTAACGCCTCACGAGGAACGTTCTTTCCAAAATATGGAAAGTAGGACATCAGCGAGGTTAGAGTTTGCTAATCTTTCTTCTGCTGTACAAGTGAACCCAAATGTCGTATTCGATTATTTGCAATCGCCCAGTAACTTTAGATAGAACAGAGTCTTTGTTTTTTCGGAGCCATCTTTTTAACGCGGACGCAAGACATGCCCTGCCCTGCCTCTCCCACAACTGCAAGTCACCTTTCAAGGTTCAGGTACAAGTGACCTGCATATGTCTGACAGCAGTCCCCCGGAAAGATCTGACAAAGGACTTAAACGCAGCGTCGCAATCAGTCTTTAGAAAAAACACTCAAATACAGCTGAGATCGTCTCTATATAATTGTTTTCCGAAAGAGCAGCATTTTCTTTCGAGGAAGTTCATAACGGCGTGAGCAGATATCATAAGGCTGTGCAATAAAAACATCGAATGCCGTCCTGGAATCACTGTGCATAAAAAATAGAACATTGCTCCGAGCTTGTCCACCAAAGCAGCATCGTTGCCAACACTTGCGATATCGGCTGTGAACAAGTTTAAGAAAGCAAGGGTAACAGGAACCTTTGAAAGCCTTTCCATCTATCAATCTATCAATCCATGTATGTATGTATGTATGTATGTATGTATGTATGTATGTATGTATGTATGTATGTATGTATGTATGTATGTA
>QQSS02225030.1:0-10557 GCA_003687565.2 Craspedacusta sowerbii | reverse complement strand
GGATGGATGGATGGATGGATGGATGGATGGATGGATGGATGGATGGATGGATGGATGGATGGATGGATAGATAGATACACAGATACATAGATAGGTAGATACATATGTAGATAGGTGAATAGGTAGGTAGGTAGGTAAGCACATGTTTAAATCTGTGCTGTTACAATCAC
Organism: Craspedacusta sowerbii; assembly: GCA_003687565.2. NCBI lineage: Eukaryota > Metazoa > Cnidaria > Hydrozoa > Limnomedusae > Olindiidae > Craspedacusta > Craspedacusta sowerbii. The sequence continues at coordinate 10,387 of QQSS02225030.1, read as the reverse complement.
GGTAACTGTTGCAGCTAATCATGAGAGCCCGATGTTTGTGTGAAAAGTTTCATCTGGACGAGCATATTCGTTAAAAGCAGTCTGAATTTCTGGCTTTATGCTCTGTGCGACTGCGATGATGCGGACGCGAGTTTGTTGCACTAAAGCTGCTCAAAAATGTGACAAATTATTTTTTGAGTTTGATGTTCGTGGGATGTATGCAAACAGTAATCAGAATTTTTTTGTTTGTGGGGTCCGCGGAGATTGAAGATCTTAATTTGTATCATTTTAACCGCTCATCGTTGTTTACCATGTTCTACGTCGTGTAAAAAATTGACTGTCTATGTCGAAGCGTAGCATTTCTTAAGGAATGGCTTTCTTACCTCATGAGATAGATTTTTTCTGTTCAAGCTTGTAAGCACAGCGTTTTTTGGTAGCCACGATTTCTGCGAATGTCTGGTTAGGTTTTGTTATGTCTGTTTTTTTGTTTTTACGTTCTGTAAGTTGTGTGGGCGCTCGCCTGGCTTTCCAGAACGATCAGTCCTGGATCGGTAGTGACGTCACTAGGCTTGGACTCACCCAGTGCGGCTGCTTATGGGCTCAACCCTGTGTTTCTCAACGTCGCACTCCTCTGATATATATTATTATATATTATTTTTCTCATTTGATATTGCTAACGAAGGTATACCTGCAGTGCAACTTACTATTGGAATGAACTGGAGGCTTTGCTTAAATTTTCTCTTTGAAATCGTGTCTTTCAACTTTAATTGCTTATGGGGGTTTAGTAGAAGCTATTTTTAGGATGAAGACCTAGCGCTTTGTTGTTATTATAAGCGCTAGGTCTAGGCCGAAGCACTAAAAAGGTATTTTAGAAAATGAAGGAGTTATGTAAGTTGTCAGAAGGTGCGGTCCCCAACCTGGCAGCGATTCCACGGTCGGCCGGTCGTATGGAAATTACGCAGTCTGAGAGCACGTGTATACATGCTTCCTTTTGTAGATCGGAAAACGTGGATGGATTGACAAAGCAGCTCGAAGCTTACGAACAAGCCATCGAGGAGTGGAAGGACGCGTATGAAAAGGCTCAGAAGGTCGGTTATTTCCTACATTTTGCCGTGGTGTGGCCTATGTCTTGAGTCAGTGCTGCGTTCGCTATCCACTCGCTTGTTCGTCTCTTGTGTGAATCTTAATTATTGCGATCAGAGGGATTTCTTAAATCCCTAGTCGGACGCGGAGAATCGTGTATGCTAAGCGCGCTGCTGAGGATTGTCTCGGATTTCGGCATCGACTGTGGTGCTCCAATTGGCAGAGCTTTCATTGTCCTGCCGTGTTTAGTGACCTGGTGGGAGGTAAAGCTGGCTTTGTCATCTGTGTTTAGACCGCCCTAGTGCGCATCCAGAGCTGCTCTGGATGGGGATTTACGACCTACCAGGTTCGCGTTATCCCCCAAGAGTTGCCACCTTGTTTGTAACGCGCATCATTCGTGCTGGTTCTGGCTGTTAACCTAATACGCATGGAATAGCGCGACGGTAGTGCGTGCGAAATGCCATAAGGAAAAAATGCGGAAAGGATTGACCGCCCTTGGATTCACGCGCGGCTTCATAATCGCTCGTTTGTTTACTAACTGATTCTAATTCGACTTGTAAGGTGGAAGATGTTAAGCCTATTCTCGCACAACCGTATGATGCTGTGCACCGTTTGCCGCTCTCTCGAGCGAGTGACTGGCACAGCTACTTACACAAGTACGTTTTACTCAGCCGGGTCTGCGAAGCAATCTCAGATCGGTGCGCCACTTCGTGGCGTGGACTTGCTGTTTGCCTGTAGGTTCACCTGTTATGCAATGGTCGTTTGCGTTACTCCTTCGTTTTTTTTCCTTTTTTTGTTTTTTTGTACAGGAAATCGACGCGTTGCGCAGTGACAACATGCGCTTGAAAGACGAAAACAGCGCTCTCCTCCGGGTGGTGGGTAGTTTGTCAGGCGGTCATGGTGGCCATGGCAACCCGCACCATCGAAAGTAGCACTGGCTACTTATTCGTTCATGTTGAGGATCTAAGCTGGTTGTTGTTACCCGCGTTACAGGTAAAAGTGCAATTACGAATGCGAGTGAAGATTTTTCTTTCTTAAAAAAGAAGAGGAACTTGGGAGCTTTTGTTGTTCTCTCGGTAGATATTTATCTTTGCAGGGTTGAAACTCTGCGCCTGGTGTGTTTGTGTCTTCCGTCGAGTTAGCAAATGTAGATAGACTTCAATACGTGCTTTTCATGTTTTTGGGCAGCAGCTTTTTTTGGTGGTGATGATTTTTTATGTAAGCGTCGGTCTTGACGGTAATAACACGGCGCTAGCTGTGCGAGCAGCCCTTACTTTTGCCAGCGCTCGATGGCTGCCTGGTGTATCAGGCAGTTGTTGGTCTCTTGGTTCATGTTAATTTATTTTTTTGCACATGAAAGGTTTTTCACTGTCTTATTCGTATCGGTTTTTACGCATACGGTTTTTTAGCACTGTATTTGTGTTTTGGGCTCGACTATCGCTTTTTCGTATGGTAGCGTCGTCGAGTAGTTGGCTTCTGCTCCGCAGAATGGCGTGTGATAGAACTTATGCTGGCTCTGGTACAGGTTGAGAAATCTCCCTGAATTCTCCATCGAGGGTTGATTATTATCAATTCTTGCGTGTTAATGTGCTAACCTATGTGAGCCGTGCTTGGATTTCTGCTGCTTACTTGAATTTGGGTTGCATGTTATCTGGCGTTTGATCGTTGTTGATGTGTAGATAGCTAGCTCGGTTTGAAACTTCCACTATTTTTATATGTATGTTTTTATAAGTTTATTTTTGTACGTAGTTTCTATTATATCTATCCAAGTCGTGTTATTATGTTGTTGTTTAGTTGCTCCCGTGTTTGGCTTCAGGATTTTGCGGTGTTTTTGGCGGCAGTGTTTTTATCTGTTAAGTGGTCTGGTCTTCGCTTTTGAGCAACCATAAGTATATTCTCACGCGTATGGGATGAAGGTGTCTCCTGATGTTTCATCTTGGAAGAATTATTCAGTGCTGCAGAAGAGGCTAAACGGCTAATTTACCTCTCATTCCATTTTTTCGTTGCGTATTTAAGTCTGTTTGTCTGTTTTTGCCCCTTTTTTTTGTACTAGAAGAACGGGAAGGGAACAAGCTGGTCGGACTAACCAGTCATTTTTCAAGCGTAGACTATTCTTGCAGTCCTCTCCCGAAATGATTCTCTGAAAGGCTGGAAAGTAGTGTGGTGTCGTAAGGTAGAATAAAAGTAAGCTTTTAAACTGAATTGCTTCCTTGCTTTGATCCTAGTAGGCGCGGACTTCCTCATTGCGTATGACAAGTGCCTTGCCTGTTATCCACGGAGTTGTATCTGGACTAGGACATGCCGTTAAGGTATCTCTGCCTGCCTTACATGAACAGCTTCACTTGGCGATGACGCCGCAGTAGAATTTCATTCTTCCGTTCGCTTCGTGGTGGCAGTTTTCTATTTGCCTGCTTAGGAATGCAGCCGTAAACTCGCTGTAGTAGTAATTGAAGCGTAATAGTTATTGTCCATACAAATGGCGATCACTCCTGTGGTCGATCCCGAAAGCTGGCATCCAACAAAGGCAGTTACAGCTTCCCGGAATCGGGATGGTTGGGGGTCTTGAAACGATCAATGATTACACGACGCTTTTCGTTGCAGGAAATCCTTGAAACAGATCGCGTATTTTAAGCGGGTGCTATTTGGCCTTTTCCCTAAATTTTCTTGTAAAGTTAATGAATCCTTAGACAAAAGATAATGAAAGTAAGATTACGGGAAGGATCCCCTTCATGCATAGGCTCCCTCCGATTCTCGGCTCCAGCGTAAGACCTGCCCATGACGCAGCAGTTATACCTACGAGTTGAGAATAGACTTAACGAGAGCATAACGTTATACCTACGAGTTGAGAATAGACTTTAGAGCTTTCTTGAGAGCACTGACGAGCATACAAAAGGTTGTCTACTGTCTCGTTTTATTCCATCACATAACTAGTTTCTAGTGCCAATTTATTCTTTTAGCTAACATAATCGTACGCCTAAACAATCGATGTACCTTGCTTAAGATAATTCGAAAGCTGTCTGGTGCCATTAAAATAAATTTTAGGTGTGGCTATTTAAATGTGCTGGGCAGTAAATCGATGAACGAAAATGTTATTTGGAAATGTGTAAGTCCTTGAGGATTCCAAAAAAGTCCTTTATTATATATTCGGTATAATATTCCGAAATGTTCTGCATTGTCTAAATATCTAATTTTTTAAAATGTACGATGTTTCTCAAATAAGGTAGTGTATTTTCCCTTATGCCAGCAAATTACATGCCAATACAATAGAATAACTTACCTACTGCAAGGATGAAGCCTTGTTGCGTTGTTTTGTTATAGCTCACAATACGCAGTTGGAATTCCCCTATCGTCCAAATTTTGCGAAGTGCCAAAAAATGGCAGTGTCTTAAAATACTTTTATCGCCAAAAATTTAAAGTTGGCATTTTGGCAACTCTTGCATCAAAACGCAGCGATGATCGAGGGAGCGGTAATCCTACCGAAGCTGATGGTCGACTTGCATGCGGAGATCAAGTCATTATCACAAACAGAAAATTTTCGCATTTCGCCTTGTTTAAGGACATGGCCAGTTAGCGCGAGGTCGTCCAGGCTCAAACGCAACAAGAGCGATTGCGATCTAACGGTGTAAATCGCTGAAAGAAGCATAACTTCGTTCTATTATCTGCTTCACAGGTGAGCAAGACAAAGCAAACTACGTAAAGCAACAGGGCTTTCGGAGATGTTATTGCCGGTTTTACATACTACAGAAATCTAAAAAAACTTTGGCGTCAGCAGCCAGCGCCGCCCATGTAAGCCGTTATATACACGAACGGAAACAGCACGGCTCAGGCAATGCGATGGTGGAGTCGCGGCGAACAAAAAAAATGGCGCAGCTGTTGAAGCAGAAACACATCTCCACAATTGCAAATTGTTTTTGCTTAGCATGGCAGCTCAAATCTGATTCATTCCACTTCTGGCACGCCAACGAGAAGAGGTTGCATAAGTAAGGCCTTCGAGTTAAAAAAAAAAACAACAAAAAAACAAAACAACAACAACGGCCGGCCTAAAGAAAACAACACTAGACCATACGGTTCTGAGGGAAAACACGGGGCAGGGCAGAAGAGCAAACATTTAGCCGCACACGTTCGAGTAAACAATCGTAAGAAAGAATAAGTCTAATAAGTCTACAACAACAAGTCACCAACTTAACGGAGTAATACTAAACACTCAAGTTAAAAACGGGCTTTTAAAAAATATTACCTCTCGCACCAGAAATATGCGAATTGAGGAAAGCGCAATCCATTGGGAGTTAGTTTGAAGACTACTATAGACTATTAAGCCGCGCCCTCGAACCTGTACAATCAAATTTTTTTTTGATGTAGTAACTCAAAAGTCCAAGTTTTAAGTCGACAAACCCAACCGGTTTGGTAAAAAAAAAAAAAAAAAAACTCACAAAGAAACTCACTGTATCTCGCGTGGTCATTTGAAGACTAGCGCGGCACAATAAAGCTCCACTGCCTGCTTATGACGACGATTCGACTAGCGCTGAAAGCCAAGGCTAAACAGGCAGCATTGTCCACGATTTCTACGACACTGGTACACGCACTAACCACAGCAAAACTTTACAGCGCGAACATCAGCCAAGTGTTCAGCATTCACCACACAAAACGGGAGATTATATCACCTCGGCGGATATCAAGGTACGAGAAAAAGGCACTGAACAGAAGTACTAAACGAAAATCAACAATAGCCGACACGTCTGCTACACAAAATCTATGGAAGACCCATTCTCGGATAAAGAAGCGAATTAAATGCGAGCAGAAGTTTGCATCAGAATTAAACATGCAAGAGGAATAATAGTGCATTTTGGTGAAGAGGAAAGTGCTCATGTGCGTATGGTACGAAGTTGCTTCACAAATCGCGCAATACGAGGATAAAAGCCATCTTTACTTGGTATCGCTTAACGCGTAGAAAAATATACGGACATTCTCTGTCGCCTAATGCTGAGCTGTCTACCACACCTTCGAAAAGAAATTTTTTTTCAGCTTCCGTCACCTCTTACAGGTAGGAGATTCACTGAACAAGGGAAAAACAGTAACGACAACAAACATCGTTGACCGATTCAAGGAGCAGGTGCCTAATCCCCGCAAATATTGACAGACAGTCGGTAAACTGGCTGGAAACAAAGGTCAGCATCACTCCGAGGACCGCTTGTCGTGCTGCAAGTCGTCATGTCGGCGTGTGCAGTAAACCGGACGGCTCCGTCATGACGTGGCTGAAGCAGGAGTACGGGATAGCTTGCTGATAACGCGAATAAGCGCCCCATTTTCATCCTTGAGCCGCAAGTTGTCGTTCTTCAGTTCTTGCAACTTCTACAACAGCAGCGACGCAAGCCGGTCAAGCCCGTTCAACGTTACGCAAACAAGCTCTAACTCAGCACAAACAAAGTGCAACGAACAGTAGGGAAACCAGTTACAGAGCAACACAACAGTGTCTGTGTGTATATGTGTGTGTGTGTGTGTGTGTGTGTGTGTGTGTGTGTGTGTGTGTGTGTGTGTGTGTGTGTGTGCGTGTGTGTGTGTGTGTGTGCGTGTGTGTGTGTGTGCGTGTGCGCGTGTGTAACGTCGCAGATTCAGAGAAAGAGTCCTTACCTCAATATCTTCTTTATACTGCTCTAACTTCTTCTCTATATCCTCCTTTTCCTGAGGAAAATAAAAAATAAACTAAGACAAGAGAAGAAATCAGAGTAGAAAACTAAGATTTTCTTTCACGCAAGGCACAACATCTTCATGGGATCGACCAATTTTTCAAACGGAATGACGCGTTTGAGCGTAAGTGAGGAAAAATGAGACTACCTTTTTAATCGTTTCATATCTCGCTTTAAACTCGCTGGCTTCTTTGAGCGCTTGGTCAAGCTTTCGCTGCAGTTCCTTTGCATCAGCCGAGTCCGTCTACAAAACGAGAGCACCAATTAACACCAAACAGACAAGATGCGAGCCAACGTGGGCGAAACTATGATTCCGCTTTAATTCCCTACACTAGCGAAACAATTACGTTAAACCTATCTGGGTCCTGAAATGTTGCGCAAACAATTCCACAACTTTTACAAACATTTCCACAACCGCCATTCCAAAACCCATTCCGCAAACAATTCCACAAACCACGTCAGTATATAGAAACGTCCCTTATTGTACTGCAGGTAGCTAGCGTACTCCAACGTAGGCAGGAATGAACAAACACATAAAACAAAATGTAAGTCCTTCCATTTCGACAGGGTAGCTCTGTTAGTAGGATTGCATAGCGATTAAAGAAGGCAGCATATTAGCCCGTCGATAAAGCTGAGAAGATCGACAAATTAGAGCACATTAGTACGAAGCAGACGTGCATGACCCATGCGCGCTTGCACGGACTCACGGTCACAGGTTTGTGCAAAAACTCACGTTGTTAGTCTGATGAATTCTAGAACAGACAAGGACGTTACTGTTAGTACTATTAATAAGGGAAGAACTACCGTCGACGTGGAGGATGTGGTTATTACGGTCCTAGTAACACGATCACGCACACTAGTGGCGCTGCTCGTCACAGAAGCGTCCGATTTGGTCCGGTCATTGCTCCGATCGGATGCTGACGATATCAACTCCTGATTTTTCCTTAAAATAAACAAATAAAACTCTTTAGCGTAACCCCACAACAAGAAATAGTAGTAATCTACAATGAAACAGTGAGAACAAACCTCAGGGGAAAATAATATCAAAACTGCAACAAGCGCGAGAAAAACTTACTTTCGCAGTCTGTCCGCGATGCTCTAAAAGAAAAAGTTGAATCGCTCGTTAAAAACGCATATACTCATATTTAAATACATAAAGATATGGTTTTAATACTAAAAAATATTTCAGATTCACTAACAACGTATAGTGAAGGAAGCAAAATAAAAAGACCTAAATATCCAAAAAAAATGTCCAAAATAAGAGAACACTCGCCAAGTCGAGAACTACGTCCAGAAATCAGAAAAGCAGGAAGAGGCTTGAACTGGAAAAAACGCCGCTCCCCAAGAAAAGAGACAACTAAACCAGGAGAAATTAAGGAAAATCTGTCGCGCGAACTTGCCATGCGACTTGAATCCTCTTCGGGGTTGCTCGGAGCTCTCTTGCGTTCGATCTCTTCGTTCACTCGCGTGTTGCGCTTTGTATCAGGCTCATTCGATTCGTTGTCATCCTGCAAGCAGCAAGAATTGACGCTGAGCAAGCGCAGACATAAAATTAAAATTTGACGCATTCAAAAAAGAGCAGTTATACGTAGCGAAAATGACTGAAATGAAATTCACGGGAGCGGAGACAAGAGTTTTTGAAGGTCACCTGCAAAGCAGTGGGACTAGAGATCGGACATGATCTGACGAGCTGTCACCGGCTGACACAGTTCAAATCGATGTAAAGAAGGGAATGCAAAGCACGTGGAAGAAGGGGAGCGGGGTCGGGGCAATGTGCACGTGTCTGCCACTCCTGACCGGCAGCAGTAGTACAAAAGCCAGGCCTGCACAGCATCGTGTACGATAGTTATTGCTCAGTTTACTTACTACTTCGAGATGTTAGTAATACTCCATATAAAGTACGCGCTGACATGAATTACAACGAAATAAGACGTCAAATGTTATGAGACTGGTGCAAGTACTAACTTACATATGTGCAAGTACATAGACGAAGAGCGGACGAACAATAAATGACGTGTGAGGCATTAAGGGAAAGGTGTTGTTACCTCTTCCGGCATGTACGCTACACCAGTCGACCGCCTAGTCTCACGCAGTGTTCTCCGTTTGCGCTGCGATGTTTCTTGTTTATCTTCATCACCCAGATCTTCATCAGAGCCACCGTCACTGCTACCGGTGCGACTCTCTTCCGTTTCAGAGTGACTACCAGGGTCAGCAGCATTCTTAGTTACCGAGTCATCCTCCATCGCTTCTGGCTTGCTGTCATCATTGAATTGTCTGGTTCGCTCAGCTAGCCGCATCCGCCAGTCGCTGACAGCAGCTGGTTTGGACACAGTCGCCGATGAGCTGTTCGACGGGGCATTACCGACACTAGGCCTGGCCGGCGGACGGGCCGGCAAGGAGAAAGGTCTAGAAGGACCAGTGCCCGATGCGCCGGATTGAACAGGCTCCTATGTGAATCGTAAGCATAACAGAAGACTGGAAACACTTTCTTGAACAAGATGCATGCCAGGAAGCAACAGCACGGCCCTCGTGCTTCCGAAAGAATTCTCTACGTGTTGCCCGTAGCGCAGGGACTAGTGCACAAATGACTTGGTACATGGTTACATTCATCTTGCAGTACAATTAAAACATTTAACGATGACCATATCACGTCAACGAATGGATGACCAACACCTTGCACTGGCAAGCAATAAGACCACAAATAGGGAATAACAACATACACGAAAGCGCAGGGACTTGCCTGTACAAACAATTTAATGAGTGCTTTACACCGGTTAAAACTAAAGTAATAATCTAGACAAATCTTCAATAAAGTGCACTTAGTCATAATGAACAATATAACAAGGGAAAATGCCTCGAATTATGGATTAGAGGGAGAGAGAATAATCTATTTTCAATTTAGGTGGGCAGCCAACAAATTTTTATTTTAAAACAGCTACGCAAATTATTATTCAATTTTTAATAGACCAACCCAATTCCACTATCAAAATGGTATCCATTTCGCATCTCACAAAGTTCACCGCCGACCCTGCAGACACTCTTATGATCCATGTGATCCATCATCAAACCATTGAATCTATTATTAGTTGGATCCCACCAACCGTTGCAAATGTGCAAACCATGCACGGCATAAATTCATGCTGAGAATTGCCAAGTTCATGTTGTAGCCCAACCTTCACAATAACGGTACCTTAACCCAAGGCCAGCCACACACAACCGCGGCAACTAATAGCAGTGACTCCGCACGCTGCGGAAACGCAATTAAATGGTCCCATAAATCTGCCATGTTAGGTGAAGTAATAGGAAGCCAAAAGCTTGTTCAATGATAACGCGAACAGACTTCACCGTCATATTAGCAGAGAGTATTAGGCAGGAAATTAGTTAAGATACATCTCATCTTCACTTGCGTGTGTATGTATGGATGTACGTATGTATGCGTATGGAAGAACGTAGGCAGGTAGGTATGTAGGTAGGAGAGTATTATGCAGGGAATTAGTTAAGATACATCTCATCTTCACTTGCGTGTGTATGTATGGATGTACGTATGTATGCGTATGGAAGAACGTAGGTGGGTAGGTAGGTAGGTAGGTAGGTAGGTAGGTAGGTAGGTAGGTAGGTAGGTAGGTAGGTAGGTAGGTAGG
>QQSS02225019.1:0-10558 GCA_003687565.2 Craspedacusta sowerbii | reverse complement strand
TACATACATACATACATACATACATACATACATACATACATACATACATACATACATACATACATACATACATTTATGTCAATATTCTATGCAGCATCTGATCCCTGTAGTTTCTGGTGTCCGATGATGACAAGGCCGGTCTGTGGATCGGATGGCGTGAAATACCGCAACGAGTGTGAGCTTCGTCGTGCAGCTTGTGTGCAGAAGAAGCCTATCTCGTTTCTTTGGGTACCTGTTAGTGACGCGCAGCCTTGTTCGGGTGAGTGAGTTATGGCCCGCGCTAGGTTAGCAGACAATGTTAATCTTCTGTCCAGTGAATGCAAGCAGAATACTCCAGACGCTTGGACTCCCCGCTTAATACTTGTCTAGATGGTTCGAATGCTGTTGTTTATAATGTTCCACTCCTTCAACCACAAATTCATTTCCCTTGGTGCAATTTAGTAGTCTTAGATGAAGAAAATGGAAATTGCACTTAAGACATTAACCGCAAGTGCTTGTTCGTACTTCGGTGTGCTTCGTAAACGTCACTTTTGAAAGCATATTTTGACTGCTTGTTCGCTTTTTAGCCTGCGGAATAATTTGCACTCGCGAAATCAACGAAGTCTGCGGCTCTGATGGCAAGACATACGATACAGAATGCATAATGAGGTATACGGCGTGCGTGTTGAAGAAGGCGATCACTTTGGTGTATATTGGCAAGTGCAAGTAATCTAGATACGTTCCTGCTTCGTCAAAAGACATCAAGATCCAAGGAAAATTTTTAAGAAAGTTGTAAGCGGTCGTTGCCTTGTTGGTAGTTATTTGTCTTATAGTTGGAAGCGTGCTGGTTTCGTCGTTACTGTGAGCTTTTCAAATTAAATAATCATGAGGTTTAAAATAACTTTTGTTTTATTGGTCATTTTATCGGTTAACGTATATCGCGATCGGTATGTCAAGCTTTTGCACATCCACTTCTCTCACCCTTGTGAAACACAGCGATCTGATATTACAAGCACTGTCTTTGTTTGCACATTGTCGTGGTGCCAAGGTTTTGCGTCGCTGCTGAAATCACCCCTCTACTGAGAGAATCACAGCAGTGCCAGTGCTTAAACCTGAACTTCGCTGATCAATGCTTGCAGAGTATATCTTAGGCCCGAAAAATTCTACGTTTGCTGATCTCTTTTCGGGCACTGTTTTCCAAGGCGACTGACAAAATTTTGCTTTCGTTGCTGGTGCAATCGTGGGATGCTGGTGAAGATCTTTCTCAAAGTCGAGTAGCCTAAGGGTTCCTTCAGTAAAAAGTTGTTTTGGTATTAATAGTTCAGCTTAAAGCTGATTTCTTTATTTTGAAGCTTCGGCTGCGCATGTTGCAGCGGCGTGATATCACCGTCATTGGCACGGCCCCTTAGCTCAACTCATTCTAACCATTTTTGTTTAGGCCTTTGTATGATATAAATCCTTACAAAATAAAGATTTAACGTCAATTCCCTGAACTCAAACCAACTCTTTTCAAGTGTGCCAGAATTGAATACATCAGCTGTTAATTTAATTTTAATTATTTACATAATCGAGTGTAAATTTGCATGTTTGCTTCTTAAATTTTTGTATAGGGATTTACTAAATTTATTAATTTAATTGTATGCATCATAAATGCATCTTAACTACGCTTCGTTTGATACCACAAACCAGTGCATTTAGCTTAAATGGTGTGGAACCCTGCTGGTTTATTCAATAAAACCTAATCAGGAAGGAGTACAGGTCTAGCAGATTTCTGGCGATGGCTCAACTTTTTATCAGTTCTTAGTATACACCGGAGCCAGTGGCGTCACTAGGGTTGGTGTCAACCCTTCTAGACTTTCACATCACCACGACCTATTCCACAAAAGGAATGAATTAAGTACTTCGAACGTTACGCTTATAAGGTATCCGGTGCGATAATCGATGGAGCTTCAGTTAATATGCCTAGATTCGAATTCAATCATCATATTTCTTGAGTTAACTTTTAAAAATTTGTCGCTCAGCGCGCTGCGTGCTGACGATTTCTGTCATTCATATCTACCAGCTAGAAAAACTGCGTCCTGTTGATTTTGATGCGGCTTAGGTAACGCTTAGCGATTTCTCAGCAAGCATCAAACATGAGAAACGCATGTTTTTATTGCAATACGGAAAACGTATTCTATAAATGAATACATTGCTTGTTTAACGAGAATCTTGCGACTTGACTCATAGCTGGTACTTAAGTACATTTCACAAGTTGTTTCGAAAATTATAAAAACTTTTAGTAAATAGGATTCTCCTCCAGGTGCTTCGTTGACTGCGTCTTCGAGCTTGGCTGCTGTTGGTTTGGATTTCAGTTGGGTCATAGTTTTCCTCAGAGAACACCATAAGCTGATACCGCGGTATACCGTCAACTCATACCCGTCAACTCATCCCCGTCAACTCATCCCCATTAACAAGCCGTAAGCTCTCTCAAATTAAATATAGCAATAACTGGTTCTGCCAGTTAAACTGTGATTGTTATAATGACTTAATGACGAATTTAGAAGACTTCGTATTTCGTATTTCACGGATTTCTTAGAACAAACCTTGCGATTTCACTATTAACGATTTTAAATTCGAATGAGAAGGAATGGATAAGATGCTGACGTCTTTTGAATACACGCACGTTATTGACATCGACTGCGAGATCGCATGAAACTAACCAAGCAGCGATATTTCCAAGTGGATTGCGATATTCGTCATACTCATGATTTGTATCGCCTTATGAAGCGAAAAGTTGTTCCTGAAGATGAGGTATTACACAAACAACTGATTCTAGTTAGTTCGAGATTTCGTGATAATATTTTACGACCTAAACCTGCAAAATTGTTTTTTTCCCGTAATAATTAACTACACAAATTACTGTTTAAAGATCTTGTCACAAAGAAACTTTTATAAACTTCTGCTTCTCGCTAATCTTTTTGTGTAGAAATAACAAAGTCAGCAAGGCACGGAAACTCTTTTCAAAAAACTTTCTTAAACGATTTTCAGCAATCGCAAGAGCGGCAACATGGGATGAGATGACGCCTTCAGCACGTGCTTCCATGCAGTTCTGTTGATGATTTGAAGTTTAGTCTGTTATAGTTTACGAGAAAGCCTTGAAGCAGCAAATTGCTCCGTTTGTTGATAAAATTTTATCGGCTTATCTTTCAGCATATAGGCAAAAGTACAGCTCTTAACATGTTTTACATAGGTTGGTACCGCATACGGAGTCGAATTAGAATCCCTCGTGTACATTTACTTTTACTTAAAGGAGCGCAAACAAGCTGTCCGCATAAATAGCATATACAGTAAATACCAAATTATTTTGTCTGGCGTACCTCAGGGCTCAGAGTTAGGTCCTATCTTGTTTAAAACTTTCATAAATGACCTAACTATGTTTATTAAAACAGCTAGTCTATATAACTTTGCCGATGACAACACGCTATCAGCATATGCGGCAGATATCTCTAATTTGATAAATATCCTTGAGGGAGAGTCAAGCATTGCAGTTGACTGGTTAACCTCGAACGACATGACTGCAAACCCTGAGAAATTTCAAGCACTAATTCTCAGGAAAAACAAAGTCGATTCAGCCGGCAAAACCTTGCTCGAAAGAAACAAGGAGGTTTATTCAGAAAACTGAATCACGCTTCTAGGGATACAAATACATAACAGCTTGTCGTTTGATTTGCACATAAGTGAGATTTGCCAGAAAACTGCTGCTCAACTAAACGCACTTATTAGGCTTAATTCTAACTTTACACACCAATCCAAAAAGGTGTTAGTCGACAGCTGTATTTACGCAAACTGTAACTACTGTCCTCTTGTATGGCACTTTTCCTCTGCGCTGTCGCTAAGAGAAATTGAAAAAATTCAAGAACGAGCTCTTCGTTTCGTCTACGATAACCACACAGACAGCTACACGCAACTGCTGTCAAAATATGGGAATTGCTCAATAGAAGCGAGAAGATTGCGAGTTCTATGCCTAGAATTGTTTAAAACCATAAACAAAATGAATCCATGCTACATGAAAGAAGTCTTCCAGTTGCCAAAAACAGACATTTGCCAAGATACCCACTAAACTTAGCGGTACCGAAACCTAACCAAGTTGCCTTTGGTACAAGAAGTTTAAGTGGTACTTTTCCGACCACGTAGAAGCGCTGCTTGACAAAAATAACTTTGTAAATAAAATCTAAAACTATATTTCTCTCCAATAAAGTCAAGAACCTAGATGTTATTTTTGACACCAAATGTATTCGATGAATTTTTGGCTTATGCAGTTGCTACCCGATCTAGTGCCTTCTCCCTGCTCTCGTTGCCTGCTAGACGTACTGAAAAATATGGATGATTTAATATCAAATAAATAGGTGCTATCAATTGTAATTAGCTTAGTGCCTTGAATATCAGAACAAACAAAGCAAAATCTATCTTTCAAAAACAACAACGACAACAACAACAACAACAACAGTTTTTATTTCTCCCGAAAAGCATGTCAAGATATACCTCGTACACAATAATTTTATAAGGTCGCTAAAACAGGAAGGAGAGCTCTTCTTGGCAGAGCTAATGAGTAGAAGATCCCCCTAACACCTCATTAAGTGTAGATACTAACACAATCGCAGATAGATACTAACGCAATCAAAATAGCTAGCGTTTTCAACAAGCATGAAGTTGTGGCAGGTACTTATATCGCGAGAGCGTTGTAAAAGTGTTAAGCTCTAGTATTTAGCGGTTAGGAGAGCATGTGGCTGTCTCTTGAATTGTGACTTACTGATCTTGCGATCTATTTCTAAGTCAATCAAGCTGCTGAGGATTTTAGGACCAACAAACTTTAAGGATTTACCCCATATTTAACGGTGTATGTCTTTGGCACGTCCGGCTTTCCAATGCCGCCATTCCTTGTAGCCCTTTGGACTTCTTTTATAGACATAAGGGACTTGAGGCAATGTTGCAATATTTCAGTCGTACATGAAAAGATATCTGTTCATTATGGCATCAAGTTTAAGTATTTTCATCTGCGCAAATAGGTTCGAGGTTGTTTCACGAAAGTCCGAGAGGATGATGATTCGTAGAGCTCTTTTATGTTTATGATATAATCTCCTTAAAACTGTTTTATTTGCAAAACCCAAGGGTATGCATCCATATGAGAGGTGTCCCTGAAAAATGCAAAAGTATAAGGTTTTAAGAGTTGCTACTGGCACAAAGTGGCGAATCTTTGATAAGATTGCAGCAGCTTTGGTAAACTTCTTGGAAAGTTCGACGCGGGGATTTTATGTCAAGGATGGGTCGATTAATACTCCCAAGTAGTTGTTCTTCCGAAGGAGATCGTGAGGCGTAAGTCAGCAGGTTTGCTAGTTGGCTTAAGTTCTGTTTTTTTATTATTTAGGGACAGAAGATTTGCGCGAAGCCAGCCAAAAGGTTTTTCTTATTTAATAATTTTCGGATAGCTTTTAGTGACGAATGACTCAGCAGGATGTCAGTGTCGTCGGCAAAGTGGCGAGCCACGGACTTTGTTAGGTAGATCAAATGACAATCACAGGCCCTCTTATGGCCTCATATACGTAGTTTAAGGATTATGACCTCACCGACTTACAACTATTTCAAATCTTTTGTGCATAAAAGAAGATTTTCTTGATAAATTTCCTTTTGGCTGGGAATTTTTTGTTGGCATGATGCTTTTATTTGCACGAATGTGATTTAAACTACATTGTCGCTTAAATTGCATTGATTTGGGTTGTTTATATACATATATATATATATATATATATATATATGTATAAATAATATATATATATATATATATATATATATGTATGTATCAAATAAAATAAACGAACCTATGCAAACAATCCTAGCCAATAATAAAACCAAATAAAAAAACAAACGCACACACACACGCATGTATATATATATATATATATATATATATATATATGTATGTATATATATACATATATATCTATCTTTATAGCAAAAACAAAGATAAAAAACGCTATGATAGTATGGCCCACAAAGAGTTCATTCATACAGATTCTGGCAAAGAAATATGGGCAAGATAGTCTTATCAAGTTTCGAAATATGGGAAGGCTGGAGACATGCTTACGACAGGAAGTTATGCCAAAGTTTCTATCGCTCAAATTGGTGAATCATCGGTTGAGAAGTGGTCGTGTATACCGTGATATACTGATAAAGCCGGCTACAGAAGAAATAAATCATCATAAAAGAAAACTTCGAGATGTCGAATGGCGCCTTAATCGTGCATGAGCAGATATGCGGGATGCTCTGTCATGGTATGATTTTTTAATCATTGACAGTAAGCTGAATCGAATTTGCGACAAAGAACGTCAATCTGTAAGCAGAAGACCACAAAGGAAGTTGAGCAGAATGTTGAAGCTCAGAACACTTGTTGATGTAGGTGATTTAAGTAAGCACGTTTATAAATTTTTTAGCCGGATTTTAACAGAAGTTCAAACTAGTGCCTTAATGAAAGGTTTGACGTATGGTTTGCCACCTAAGAAAATCGTAGAAAAAGAAGTGTTTGTTGGCTTTGAGATGCGTTACCGAGAATTAAAAGCCTTAGATATTAATGAGAATTTTTGTTCTAAGGACCGGTTTAAACATAAGTTGGCTGAATGTGCTTATTCGTATGTACGTCAATCTGTTGGTTCCTCTGACAGCAACCTTAGCAGCACTGATTGGCATGGTTTGTTAGAACTTAAGAAAGACCTCTTGTAAACAGCTAATCTAGACTTAACTTTTGGTTCTTATACCCTACCAGTATGCGACATTAGACATTTACACACATTTCTAATCCCCTTGCACCCCTTGGTTATTAATTATTCCCGTAATTCGGCCATGCATCGTAATAATTGCTCTATTAATGAAAATTCTTCTCATGATCTCGTAATTTCAACCGGAGCTCATAACAGGTTGGTATCTTCAATCTGATCAGCTACGATTATGAAGATGCCTCCCATCAATAGGTGAACAACGACGTTCATTTTACTTCCAGCATCTGTACATAGAGAGTAGTTCTTGCACACTATTGTCTTTATATTAACGTTTTATCTAGAAAGACCCTAACAAAATAATAGTTAAGGCAGATAAGGGGAATTGCGTGGTAGTTTTAGATAAGGTTAAATACTATAAAGAAACTATTGAATGAATCAAACAAATTTCGCAAGTTAAACCTCCTAGCACATGTAGAGAAGAAAATGTATGACCAAGTAGATGGCGTGTCGATGGGCTCACCGTTAGCACCAGTATAGTTGCGTTTTTGATCTCTGTAGTTGCTATAGAGATACTATGGCCCACAAAGAGTTCATCTATGCATATATATACGCGTAATTTTATTTGAACGAATGTGGTATGATTTGAAAGACATTGTCGTGTAAATTGTATTGGCTTGGGTTGCATTACCGTTATTTCATTGTTTTCTTGCTCGCATGAATATTTTTCGGCTGCGATGCGAGGCTCGTCACTTGCGTTACTTTACACGAGGCAACACGCAGCAAGTTTCTGGTTTGGATCTGTTTAATGGCAAGTCGCACATGACAGCTTTCAACCGCCTCTCTTGTAAACAGCTAATCTAGACTTAACTTTTGGTTCTTATACCCTACCAGTATGCGACATTAGACATTTACACACATTTCTAATCCCCTTGCACCCCTTGGTTATTAATTATTCCCGTAATTCGGCCATGCATCGTAATAATTGCTCTATTAATGAAAATTCTTCTCATGATCTCGTAATTTCAACCGGAGCTCATAACAGGTTGGTATCTTCAATCTGATCAGCTACGATTATGAAGATGCCTCCCATCAATAGGTGAACAACGACGTTCATTTTACTTCCAGCATCTGTACATAGAGAGTAGTTCTTGCACACTATTGTCTTTATATTAACGTTTTATCTAGGCGTGTAGGGATGTGCTATATCTTGTAACTGCATTTATTGAGAAATAAAATTGTCATTGTTGTTTTTGTTGTTTTTGTTGTTGTTGTAGTTCTGGACAAAGTGCTTTCCCGTGCGCCTTGGCGTTAAACGAATTGACGTGTTGGTTGGTTGGTTGGTTGGTTGGTTGGTGAAGAGCATCAAGTATCCGCGGATGAGCGCCAGTGACAGCACATGAATCCAGTTGTCGAATGTTGAATGACTCCCTCAGGCAGGTAAAGAGCTCATTACGTGCACTCAACGGGAGGCACGGACGACTGGTCGATGCTCCAACGATCGTGAAACTGACATCGCACTGTCTCCTGTCACCAGGAGACACTCTTCGTGAAGACCTTCCCAGCGGACGACGAAGTCGTAAAGTTGCTGGTTAGGTCTTTTTAGGAGATTCGCCAAACAGGGTACCCACAAAACTTTGTCGCATACCCTGCTTCACACCGGCCATAAGGAGGCTCTCCTAGTTGTTCGCCACTCGACGTGGTACTTTCTTTGCGCTAGAAGGGGCTTGTGATCAATATTAAACTGGTCTTTATTCCAACAGTGGCAATTCATTCGGTGATCAGAGTGGATGTCGACATTTCTGCTTGCTAGACCAAAAAAGTTTAACCCTTCGGCTTTAATTATTCAGGCGAGACAAGTTCAGCTGAGCTAAAATTAGGATGTTATGTCTCGAGCTGCTTTCAAGTCGGCATAGAACGTGCTCTCCAGATGCAACGCATCAAAGCTTTCTGATTAGTTACGAGATGCAGCAATTGATCCTTCCACTACATTTTTTCCTCATCATCATCTGTAGCCAACATGTTAAGTCCGTTGCAACTAAAAACAATTAAGTTTATATATGCTGGAAATTGCGATTTTTGAGTATCCTACTCAAACTTCAGATTAGAGTAAGGCGTCATAAGATATCGAACAAGAAGGATTAATCAAATTAAAGAAATAAGCATGGAAAGCAATTCTGAACGTGCCTGCTCTGTAAAACATTTTTAGGATGAAGATTTCGCTCTCAGTCTGGGTGATCGAAGTTTTCTCAGTACGGGAGACGACCTATTCACAGTGCAGCTGCTAGGCGGGCACAACTAATTTGAATAAAAATTTTGCGTCATATATGCTCATTGACTGAACTTTGCACATGTTGTGCATCATAATTGATCGAAAATCTGAAAATCTGAAATCTATTGCCACGTTTATCGAGCGCTGGTGATAGAAGCAATGTCATCAGGTACGTATGCTTAGATAAAAACTTGTCACAGTGTTGTTAACACAAATGCATAGATCGTTTATAAGTGCTATTCCTGACCTAACTGTTCGGTTTTTCGTGTATCGACGGGAAGAAAAAGGTATAAGAAAAGGCCAAAATCTTACAAGGTGATATTCTCCGAAGTTGCCGCTGAAGTACAGCAAGCTCTCGTTTAAAGGTGCGTTTCATCTAGTTGTTGCTTAAACTACAAAATTTCCCTTTAACAGATCTAATTTCAAAAGGGGATAATTTATCAAGGTTTTTAAAAAATGTTTAAATTAAAATTAAAACTTTTACAAGGTATTCGTCCCGCGTACAGCGCAGCTGGCTATGCTTAAGTGATTAGGGGGCAGCCTACTGAAAGTGTGACGAGCTCGTTCAACTTTTACTTGAGAGCTAATGTTCTCGTGAGACGGTGCACTCGAGGTCTCCATGGGTTTCGAGTTCTTAATGGCTCTCCAAGCAGTTGCTTGGCCAGTTAACAGTTCAACCAAAGGTCTCTGACGAATCCCTTGGCTGGGACGAAAGTACGTAAGGCCAGCCATTTGATTTTAAAAAAATTTTCTGAATAATGAAGTCAAAATGATTTACGGAACGAACATCATTAGCGAGCCCTCCACCTCAACCCCAATTTAGGTTTTTAAGCAAGTCACATGTGAATTTCTACTTGCCATCTTTGTATCGGCATCGAAACATCGGATCAGCTTGCACAACGCGCTATGACAAAATGGTTCAAAACCAACGAAGTCTCTAATACTTAATTTTCTCTTGTGTAGGTGAAGCCATGAATCCATTGACCGCAGTCTTGCTTCTTGGAATGGCATACTGTGCTACAGCAGGTGAGATTCCCGACGGCTTTGAAACATTGCTACTACTAGAAATGAAGGCTTTGCTAAAATACTTATTATGTCATCCTGCACAAGAAATAAAGATGAAAACTTCCAGTGTTCTGGCTAATAATTGACACAAGTTTTTGGTTAATGACAAGAAATATGCGAGGGCAACAAAGCTACAAAATATTATGAAAATAAGAAATCGAAATCTTCTTTCACAGTTTCCCTAAATTGCATAATTGCGTGCAGTAGCATGTATCTTCCCGTGTGCGGAAGCGATCACAAGACCTACGACAATGCGTGCGAGTTACGAATTGCAGCCTGCTTAAAGAAAGCAGCTATCACAAAAATCTACGATGGAGAATGTAAAGGTGAGCAAAAAAAAAATTATTAAGCCATATAAAACGCATGAACTACAAATAAGATAAATAAACATGCAAATGCATTCATCCATCCATACAAACATACATACATATATACATACATACATACATACATACATACATACATACATACATACATACATACATACATACAT
>QQSS02224997.1:0-10559 GCA_003687565.2 Craspedacusta sowerbii | reverse complement strand
TATATATATATATATATATATATATGTATATGTATATTTCGTTCCAGTCTCTTGATGAGGCACCCTGGATTTCATTTGAGTAGATCGTGATGTTTTCGATTGGCTGGCCTACCTAAGTAGATTATAGAATTGGTTAGATATTGGCATGAGTTATTTATTGACATGTTAGAGGGAATTTATAATGACCAGAAAGTGCGTATTTTCAAATGTAAAGTTCCAAGCTGCTGTTGTCAGGAAGGAATAATTTATTGCCAGCCATAGCAGCATTTGTATTTAGCGAAGAGATCTTGTGCTGAAACTTCTTTGGATTGTGGCCTACGATTTTTCATTGCAGGGACACATGTCTATCCCTGTCAAAATGGCGGAGTTCAAGTACACATCGGAGGGTCTACTCAATGCATCTGTAGGGACGGTTTCATAGGGACGCAATGCCAAGGTATTTCAACTCAATCTTGTAAAATAATCACTTGAGATTTGCAACCAAGTACCTTCATCATTGGTCTAGAGCTGAAGCAACCTAAAATTATTTCTCCTGCGCCATGGCTGAGATAAATCCTTAGGATAAAATTGACACTGTCCTAAAAGTATCTATCGTTCAACTATTTGAGAGCTTGAAATTTTCTTTAAAATCGCTCTTGATATGACATTTGTGCTAAAATTACTTTACATGCCCTTTCTTGCCAGAATTGTCAGGGATAACTTTTCCAACTGTTGATTTATTTAATTTCCGTTTCGCGCCAGATTATGTTCCATTTCTTCCATGTTATTAATGGTTAAGTACTTTAACTCTTTGAATGAAGAGTGACCTGACGGCAAAGTTGAATGTTTCAGACCAGGACTTCTGCAAGCCAGCTCCTTGCGCTAATGAAGGACGCTGCTACAACATGCCCGACCTTCGGCACTTCAGATGCGACTGCAAGCTGGGATTCTATGGGGAGCTGTGCACAAGTAGGTCATTTCTGTCTTTGCTGGTATTTTGCTCGAATAGTTCCAGAATTTAAGCATGTTTTTAGGCAAATGCTATCTGTTTGTCTTAATTTCCCTGCGTCTGTTTCTCCGCTTGCCTTAAATTGATTTGAACGCGGTGGCGCGCTTCGAGACCACTGGTGCCATAAGCAACTATACGGCTGGCTTTTAAGCCAAAAAATCCTTGTTCAAAAATTGCTGATCTAAAATAATTCTCACCAGAATTGATCTGAGAGCAAGCTTTAGTCCAATATTTCTCTGACCTGCAACCTTTACTCACTTCAAGTGCTTGTGGGTGGACCCCAAACCATCCTGCTCTCTTTATCTCTCTCTCTCTCTCTCTCTCTCTGTCTCTTTCTACGTCTCTCTGTCAGTCTCACTCTCTCTGTCTGCATCTTTCTCTGTCTATCTATCTATCTGTCTGTCGGTCTGTCTGTCTGTCTGTCTGCCTCTCTCTCAGTCTCCCTCTTTCTCTCTCTCTCTCTCTCTCTCTCTCTCTCTCTCTCGCTCTCTATATCTCTTTTCTCTCTATCAGTCTCTCTATCTCAGTCTCCCTCTCTCTCTCTATATGTCTGTCTCACTCAGTCTCCCTCTATAAGGCTCTGTCTCTGTCTGTCTGTCACTCTATCTGTCTGTCTGTCTGTCTGTCTTTCGGTCTGTCTGTCTGTCACTCTATCTGTCTGTCTGTCTGTCTGTCTGTCTGTCTGTCTGTCGGTCTGTCTGTCTGTCTCTCTCTCTCATTCTCTCGGCGATCTTTTCCGGAAGATACTCTCTAAGCGAAAGTGTTTCTGTGCAAGAGTGAGGAGACTAGCCCTCTGCTGAAGATGCTGCACCTGGTGTTCGTCGTTCAAAAATAACATTAGCAAAGCTCCCTCCGCTTGAGAGAAATCGGGTGACAAAAATATTAACCCCTGTTTCTTGCCGTCTTTTCCTTTCTGTGAGTTAGAAACAAGGCTAGCAATTATTCTAGCAAAAATTACACAGCGAATATTTCTTTCTCACAAGTTTCGAGGCTGAAAGATTAGCTGATCTTACTACAGACTCTCGAAATTAAATTTATATGGTTTAGGCTAATCATTTGCACAAGCGTTGGATACAAATATGAGACATTGTGGAAGCCTAGCTTTATTGTTGAATGCTCAGTTTAATTGCTGTTCTGCTTTTGCTTAGAAAAAGACCCGTGCTACCCGAACCCATGCCATAACAACGGGAGGTGTACTCATGATGGCAAGAGACATACCTGCATCTGTAGCAGCAAGTTCAAAGGACCACACTGCAAACGTACTTGAAGATTATTATACCTATAAATTGCTTATTGTTCTAGATTATTACTTATTATATATTTTTAAGTTCATCCATCTGTGTTCTGTGAGTGCTCTAAACTTTTACAACAAACAAAAGTTTAAATATGTAATCAATGATTTGATATATTCATACAAGCAACATGGATATACATTTTCTATCGCAAACTTTCACATTCAAGATCGAATATTTGTCGTCAATCGCTTCAAATGGTGGTATCTTAGTCATTATTCTGTTCTATGCGTAATAATGTAAATATTGTTTTCAGTTTCATTCATGATTCGCACGGTAATGCATATTGCTATCCTTTTTAGAAATAAAAAGTTGCTTCCCCAATCCATGCGCAAATTTTGGGAAATGCATTGAAAAGCAGACCGAGGGAGAATTTCAGTGCGAATGTGTTCCACCATGGAGGGGACAGCTTTGTAAAGGTGAGTAGTCGTCGCTGTCACAAGGTTCTTAGTATAAATATAATAATATAACCATTATTAAGTTATTTTCCTTACTCGTGAATAGGGTAATTTAGGATGTGATTGTGTGGCAATATGATTGAGTGGGTGAAGGAAAAGTCGCTTGTTTCACTGGTCCTGAATTACGTCAGAATTCGGCAACATGTCCATATTTCCGAACACCTTTATAGAAGGCAATATCTGAAATTATGTAGCCCAGCATCCTGTGGCCTAGTTGTATGTTGTATGTGGCCTAGTTGTACCAGCTATTGAATTTTATTCTTCCCCGTCCGCTCTACCTCATGATTACATATAATAATTTCCATATATTAAAAAAATACTTGCAGTATGTTTTACAAATTTTTAAGTACTAGCACAAAAATTTTTCTTCGGAAATTTTACTAGAGCCCAACCCCTGTACTTATGTGAATGCAAGGCAGCAAAAAATTATCAAGACGAAACAAACCTTAGACCTTCACCGCAAAAGCTGTAACAATGGTGATAATATTAAAAATAATGAATAATAAGAAGGACAAAAAATTAGAAAAGATATAGGTGTGAGTCTAGTTCAACTGCTTCTTGAGTCTCCCATTTTTTCAAATCGTCCGTCACTCTACAGGATCTCACGTTCCATAAAACGGGTTTGTTAATTTCCTTGAGAAAACAAGTGCTATTTTGGAGAAATTTAAGCGAATCACAGATTTTTCACGTCTGGGAAAGTATCCAGATATCGAAAAGCAACCTCCTATCACTTGTATTTTCTTCCTACTTCAATCTTGAAGTCTTGAGCTTTTTTAACGATTAGAAATGCGATGCCAGACGTACTATCTCATGTATCATTGATGAGTGTGAAACACTCAAGATTCAGGCGAGACAAGGAAAGTATATAGACATAGCGTCGCTTGCACGGCCTCCAGGAAGCTGAATCGGGGGGTGCTGCTCCGATAGTCCTGTTGATACGTCTACATGGCATTAGCGGGTTTCAATCACTTTCAAGGATACCTTCGCTTGCAAAGCAATCAGAGCTTGCTCGCATAACACCATATCTTGAAATTAACGTTTGCGTGGGTGTGTGCAGCGGGGTGTCCATGTGTGTTTTTGTGTGTGTTTGTGAGTGTTTGCGATTGTGAGAAAGAGAAGTGTGTGTGTATGTGTGTAATTTTATGTGTGTGAGAGAGTGCGCGAGAGTGTCTGTGTGCGCGCGTGTGTGTATGTGTGTGTGTGAATGCGTGTGTGGGTAAGTGTGTTCCCTGTTAGAGGTAGAGTGGGGATCGCCCGAATGCAAATATCTATTTATATAGAGTAACTCAAAATCATGTCGAGAATCTATTATTTTTCAACTAGACAAAGCAGAGATCCGGAAAAAGAATAACACATTTTACTGTATTAATTTGCATCTAGGACTTGCTTAGCACTGAAAATTTATTGTACACCAAATAAAAACAACGAAAATCATCAGAACAAGCGTTGAAGTCTCAACTTCTGTGCAATTGCAGACAATGAAGAAAGGAGTGTACAGTTATTTCATCCTGAGATCAAACATGGCGTGAACGTACGCCGAACAGAGGTTTGCAAAGAACCAAGAGGTCCTATCAGTTGATATATGCGTTTGTCAAGTTAAGGCACTGGGTTACAGATATTCGAGAGAAATGATGAAAAATAATCGTTTAAATCTTTTTAATCCTTAAAACATAAGGAAATCATTGAAAATTATGGAAGCCTGAGAACCCAGCAATACAATGTTGCTCCTGAGAGGAGCAGCCATTCGAAGTCTTAGGACTATCTAGAAATCATTCATGCACATTAAACATATGATCACCCGGGCAACTGCCAGGTTTATGAAAGAGATTTGCGAGAGGCTTGAATCCAATGTTTTGATCCCTTGTTTAGAGCATAGCTACTGTCATAGCAACCCATGTCAAAATGGCGGCACGTGTCGTGAGAAAGATAATGGCTTCGACTGCATATGTCTTAGTGGTTGGTACGGAGCTGTCTGCGCAGGTAAGTGTCTTAGAAATGTTTATTTGTCTAATGGTTTCGTCATATTTAGCGACGCATTTCTCCTTCGCGTCAGTGTTAAGTCTAGTTATGCTCACTGTCATTATATAGTAGTTAGCAAGCTGATAATTGTATCAATAAGCATGTAGTACGTAGCTGGAAAAGCGTTAGTGAGGTTTGTATATAGAAGGAGCTTATTAAAAAAATGTGTATGCCTTAATTGCGATCTGTGAGACATCTCAAATAGACTGTACGGTGAGCGGTTTATGTTTTCACGTGAAAACCGCGATTCCACGTGCGCAATCAGCTGAAGTATGATGCCTGTAAGTATATTCATACGTCACTATCGGGTTTTAGAAAGTGCATGCGTGCCAAACCGGTGCTTCAACGGAGGCTCGTGCATGGAGGAGAGGAATGGCACCTTTCGCTGCTTGTGCATGCCATGGCATTCGGGAAACCTCTGTGAAGGTAAGTGCGGAAGAATTTTATTCCCAACAACACATCAAATTTCTTTTTGTCAATACGATTGATGTTGGCTCCTCTATTTGCTCTTATACAGTAGTAGTTATAGTTGATTACTACTAAATTCCACATGTAAATGCCTCATAAATTTGTTTAGAAAATAGGCCATGCCTGACCAAGCCGTGCATGCATGATGGGAAATGCATCGATGCGTATTCCGGCTACCAGTGGTCGTTCGGTCCCTTACAGTACTACTGTCTGTGCAAGTCACCATACGTTGGATTGCACTGCGAACGTAAGCTACTTCTCTGTTTGTATATCATGACCACTTGCGGACCCTCCAAGAACCCGATGATTGATCTAATCAGCTTGAGTTGTGGTACAGGAACAAGCACGTTGTAAGGAAAGCCATGTAAACGCAGAAGGTTTTTGACTGGGTACTGAAGCTCCAACTCGAAACTGGGTAATGGAAAGATTCAATCGCTTAAGCCTATGACACCAGACTAGTGTTGCTCCACCTTGAGCAAACGCAAAATGCAAGTCATCATCAGCCATCTTGTCACGAGAAAGATGATTAGTACGAGCTGCTTCATTCAAGTAACTGTTGTCACGTGCCTTGGAAAGGCATCTACTATCAATAGTAATTCGAGATGTCAGAATGAACACAGATTGCAAATCATTTACCTTCGGCCACACGTTAACTCTCGATAATCTTCTTCTTCTTCTTCGTCATATCCCTGGACAGCTTCTACTGTCCATCACTGACGTGGGCTCTTGCATGAGTTTACATCAAACGCCTTTCTTCTCTGTCTTGCGCTGTTCTCATTAGAACATGCGTCCCTATGTTGTTTATCCAGGCGAGCGCTCAGCTGATATTCTTTACTGTTTGCTTGTCTTCTCAAGCTTGTTTTTTGTGGCTTTTTCGCAAGACGGATCCACACTCCTCTCCTCGCTAGCTAGTTAACTAGCATACGCAACGCCGTTGATCTCATTGAGACTCTTCCGCTGTTTGGGTAGCTTCTAACTAACAAGGGCATTACCACGGCCTGCTCATAACTAGGGAGCTAGATCAGTTACTTTACCGGCGCCGATCAATCGCCGTTGGAATCCATATCCTAAGACACGGCCAATTAAACTCGGTTTAATGTCATGAGCTGAACTCTCAGTGATATCGAGAGAAAATGCTTGCCAAGTGCTATGAGTAAATACGACTGCTTGCTGATAATACGAGCAGGCACTGATCTATTTGCCTTATAGCATGAGGACCTTTCTCTCTTGATCTCTAGAGCACGCTTGCATGAACTGCCACAGAAATGCACACTGTGACGTGGATCGCTGTGTGTGTGACGATGGATACGAAGGAACTGGGATCGTCTGCAGGAGTAAGTAGCCATCATTCACGTTTCCAGTTGAATCAGGCCCAGATAATTTTCGAAGTTGATTCTTAGCTTCAAGAAAGCGATGTACTAACGCGCTAGAACTCTAGGCCTTCTTGATCTGGTACTTTCGTGGACAGCAGTCAAAACGGTGATTTATCGCTATGACATGATTGTTTTGAAGATTTATATGAATTTTTCGCTTGAGTGAAAAGCCAGCGCAACTAGGAAAACATGTGTGACCTTTTATAGGATTCGTTGTTTGACTGCTGGTCAATTGTTTTTGCCGTGAAAGTATGCAATACACTTCCTAATGTTGCGCGTGATGCATTCCTATGTACGTGCGTGTGTATGAGTGTGTGTGTGTGTGTGTGTGTGTGTGTGTGTGTGCGTGTATATGTGTGTGTGCTTGTGTGCAGCCCTGGATTGCCTTTCAAGTGTTTTAGGTCTCTTCTTTTTTCGTCAAACAAAAGTAGACTCTGTGATCAGACTTTCACGTTTTGGAATTATAATTTTAAACGTGCGGGTTGCAAACTTATACACCACGTGTTATAGGACGGGAAATAATCTTATGTTGAACCTTGTTGGCTCCTTGGTTTGACGTTAGTTTTTTAGTATGGCGGTTTTTCATGCCTTTAGATGTGAAATATTCGACTGTATCTAATAGAAGCCAAGAAAATATTTTGAAGGAAAAAGAAGAAAGTTTGGCGATATTCCATACTCGCAGATGCCACTTGTTGAGTAATCATTGTCTCTCTTAAAGATTCTTTTATAGATTGCCTTTTAAAGATCTCTCTTAAATATGGAAATTATCTGCACTTATCTGTTGCCTGTGTTTTAGAAATTTCCAACTTGTGCCATCCAAACCCGTGCTTCAACGATGGTGTATGTGTTGAGACGTACGCGCAGCAACTTGAAGTCCAGAAAAGACCGTGCATCAGCGGAGAAGCCTGCGGATTTAAATGCGTCTGCAGTAGACCATTCATTCCTCCACTTTGTCGAGGTTGGCCTGACCACCGATTGTATATCCTCTTTGCACGGATTTTCCTGACCACTTTAACTATTTTTAGTGCAAAACGTTACCTGCAATCCTTTCCGGTGATAAAGATGCTATATCACACGGTGACATGCGAAAGACTAGACTCCTAATGCAGTAGTTTTCACAAATCAAACTCTCACTGACAGAGAATTAGATTCATACAAATATTGTGCACAAACATATTTGTCATGTATAAAAACCTTTTCAGGTTGAGAGCCGCATTAGTGAAATAAGTAGTTGCTGATCTTCTCTTGCGCCTATAGACAAAGATCCGTGTGAACCCAACCCTTGCAAGAATGGTTACTGCATCCTCCGAGAAGGACACTCATTCGAGTGCAAATGTGATGAGGGTTACAGAGGAGTACACTGCGATGGTACGCACCAAAAATTATTCGTATTTTAATTTTCTGCGAGGTGCTATTGCGCATTTTGTGATGCCATGTACTGAATCAACATTCAGAAACGCGTTGGAGGGAAAAAGGATTGATGGCGCTAACTTACAAATTAAAAATTAAAATCCGATAATTAAAAAATAATAATATGCAATAATAAATATAATAGTAAAGATATGATAATAATAAAATTCATAAAAAATTACGCGATAATGTGCGATTAGATAGCGAGGTAAACTGTGATGTCACTCTTAGGTTGTGATGGTTGCAGGGACAACATCTTGTTGGATTGCCTCAATATCATTCGTTTATAGAACGGGATGCGTGCAAACCGAATCCGTGTCAACACCACGGAATCTGCAGACCTGTAAATGGCGCCCCAAGCTGCGATTGCGTAGGAAGATGGCAGGGACATCTTTGCAAAGGTATTTCATGCGTTTCATGTCAATGTGGTGATTCTTACTTCGCACAGCGTCAACAGAAAGAAAATCCAGTGACAAGATGTACTTAGACTTTTCCGCATTTGAAGTCGATACTCCGAAAAATAATCGTCCGATGGTTTGAATGCGATCATTTCTTATATTTCTTAAATGTCAAGCCATCAGATTTTCACCATTTCTGCTGCCATTGAATAACTAACGATTCTGTCATATACTACCTAGCTCATTTACATCTTCAGTTTGCGCTCGCGTTCCCAGTTCCTTGCAACTTTGTTCGAAACATATGGCATTGTTTTGTTGCACTGGAATTTGATTTTGAAGTGCTTCAACATTGTAATAAATCTTGCTAGCTATAACTTCATCCTTGAAATCGACGCAAGTTTTCCTTCATACACATGCGGCACTTTCAGCAGCGTTTTGGTCATCGTTGTTGTTGTTGTTGTTGTTGTTGTTGTTGTTTTTGAAGATCACAAAGAGAAGTTATTAAATTCAATAGATAGCAACTTACTTTACGCAGAACATATGAGAATTTTCTGCTGCGATATCCAGTCATTTGTACAAGTGTCAAAGGTGCACGTCCCAATGTTCTCAGGACATGGACAGCTAATACGTATATGTGCTTCTTGTCTAATGACTTTTGGGCGTTTAGCAAGGCTTCGACAAGTGAGTTTAACTTGCGCCACCATAGAAACTATAGAAAATTATCTTTCAAATCATCCAATGTATCATGCTGAAAAAAAAAACTAAAGCATTAAGGTGTGTAAATGAAAGTAGCTGCTATAATTTTATAATTTTGAATGTTTATAACTTAATTATAATTTCATAACTTCACCTACTGTTCTAATTTTGTGACTTTGCTTAAGACTGCGGCTGCCCGAGACGGAGTGCGCCGGGAATTCCAGACATGTCTTGCAGTCAAGCTGGAGATTGTGTCTGTCCGTCTGGCTATGCGCCCGATTTCAAGGATGGAGTGTGCGTGAAGGAGACGAACGGTAGGAACTTCTTTTCGTAAATGCGCCTGGCTTACTCTCTAAGGCAGCTCAGTCGTAGAGTAGAGGAGTTTGGGCAAGATTTTAACAGAAAAAGGGTCTGGCGTTGTTTACGCTATTGCACTTGTTGTTGCGAGTAGAGCAGTATATTGTGTTGTAGACTAAGAAGACCTTCTGGAGTGATCGTATCCTGCTCGTTCAACTTCTACTGCTGTTCTCTATTGAAAAGTTTCCCGATCTATAACAAAGTGAAGATATAAATAAGTTAGACAATACTTATGCAAAGTCAAGATATATTTACATTAAGCCATACATTGACGAAGTTAGTCGACAACAAACTATCAAGATAAGCCCCCCCCCCCCTCCAAAGGTGCGAATTGCAATATCACGATCGAAGACCACATCATCGTGACATTCGCTCCAGAATACTCATATGCTCTGGATATACTCCGTGCTTATCGACAACAAATGAAGAGGCAAGGCTGCAATGCATGTAAGATGGGGCAGCAAATGAGACCAAATAAAACAGTACTATACACATCAACGTACGACCAGTATGGGCAAATCATGTTACTCATTTTTTTAAAAAGCAAATGCATCTCATGGCGATAAGAAGTATTTTAAAATTTGAAAATTTTAAGTATCTGATTTTTAAATCTATGCTTTACAAATAATGCTTTATTGATCAGTATCATCCATGCTATTACTTTACAAACAACAAGTTGTATCGACATTCTCTTTATTACATGTCGGGTTTTCAAGTCTATATTCGCGCGGGCGCAAATACTCACTAATGTTTGATAGTATTGGATTATGTCGCTATTTACATTTAAGCCTTGGTAGTACTCATCGAAGACCCCTTGCTTGTTGTTATCTGTATTTTTGCCTCATGGTTAAGCAGTCTAATTCAGTCGATCGGATTGCATATTGGAGGAGAGCGTACTAACACAGACCTCAAGCGCTTCAGATCAACCCAAGAAATGATCAAGATGAACATCATGCTTGCGGATAAACTTTCAGGGAATATACCTTCTGCCATGGTTTCGAGAGGTGCCTCCCCTACATATATACATACACCCTCCTTTATTATATATATATATATATATATATATATATATATATATACATATATATATATATACATAT
>QQSS02224975.1:0-10560 GCA_003687565.2 Craspedacusta sowerbii | reverse complement strand
CCATGTAAATATTCGTTTGGTATAAATAGTGTAGAAATTTTGAGTTCGAGTAAGGATCAGTATCAGCAAAGCAGTTCCAATATACTCGTCTCTTGTCGGAAGCAAGTCTCATCTTTGCACAACGCAAGACTCTCTACTTCGCCTCACTACACGCCCCACACTGTTGCTTTGTCAAGTCAACATACCGTATCCAGAGCGGCTGAATTCCCTTAGGTTTGCGGTAGCATGACCTGTGCGATGAAACTTTCACGGGTTGACCAACTTAGTTTCGATCCGCTCTGCTTTCTGCGTCACAAATGCAGCACCAGTTCCTTAATTCTTGACACCAGGATACTTGCGAAAGTCTCCCGGGTACTGAGTGGAGAGGCACGCCTCGGTAGTTACTGCAATCCAAACGACGGCCTTTACCGTCAAAGAATGGGGGATTAATACCCTTTCCGTAGTCTTCTGGTTACTCGAACTAAGTTCCAGGCAGCAGTATATAGTGTAATTAGCCAGGTGAAGTCAGTACAGCACTTCTTGCAGAGGCTAAACATATTCCAAACTGCACGAGTCCTCCTTACGGTACCAGTCAAGCATTAATCACGGTTAATCACAGTGCTTTGAACATGGCGTACAAATCATCATTCCGTTAATTAGTGGCTGTTTCTACAGTTGCATGCGCGCCGCGCAGACTTGAATTTTTTGCCAAAGCAAGCCTTGACGAATGTAACAAGAAGCCGTTCATAAACTAGTTGCCAATGTATTATAGCCTCGCAAGCGATTCCAGGCCGATGCGGATTACCCACTGGTGGGTGTGACCAAAATACCAATATAGTAAACCACAGCTGTCTCTCTTGAAGCAGACCAGCGGGACGTGGGGTTGCCATGATGCGACCACCTTCACGAGCCCATTCGTTGCCCAGGAAACGTGCACCACCTGAGCTCGTTCTGACATTCCTTCCAAGTCCCAATCTCCACGCGTATCCGTGGTTTAGTGACAGGTCTCTGTAGGAAACTCTTAGCATTCGTCTCCATAGCCGACTTATCACAAGTGGACCAGGGCGGAAATATTTCCGCTTTCCCTTCTAATCCAAATGCAGCAATTCAATAGTGGATATTTGAGAATGCTAACACGATCATGCCTGTCGTTTTACGTCCCATGTAAGTTTTCCATCCCATTCGTCAGATGACCCAAACTAGCAGACCTCTATTCTCTCAACTTCTGAACCTTTTGCCTGTTTTTTATTTACAAGTCTTCCAGTTTTATACGAAGTCGATATATAATTAAGTTCTACAACACCTGAACAAAGTAAATAGACTGCTTACTATCTAACTACTTCAAAAAAGAACGATAGAGTTTAACAACCAATATAGCCATGCGGGTGGAGAAACACGGTGCAGGGCAAACACAAGAAGCGAGCAGCGACTGAGAAGAAATAAGGTAATGCATGCATGCACGGCAATCTGCACCAATAACTGCCAAAGCTAGTCCCAACATTTGTGTCGCCCATATTGGTGCAGATTGCGTGCATGCGGCATTACCTTATTGGGTCTTGTTCACTGCACCTTCTTGCGTTTGCCTTCCAGACCTTGTCTCCACCCGCATGGCTATATAGGTTGTTAAACGTAATCGTCGTATTTTGAAGTAGTTATCAAGGAGTATATCTGGAAGCATATGAGTATTTTAGAATATGGGTTACGATGATATCGGTTTAAAGGCGTTATTGCAATTTGCACCACGCGTATCTTGACAGCACGTATTCCATCTGGTTCATCCAGGTGTTGCATACTTAATTATATCTTGACTTCGTAATAAAACGGGAAACTTGTGAATAGAGAACAGAAGTAGAAGTTCAACGAACAGAATACGATCAGTTCAGGAGGTCTTCTCAGTCTACAATGCACGCTTCTGCTCTACTCACAACAATTTGACAGGAGCCCTCGCAGTGAACTGACTCACTTGGTAAAGCGGTTCAGAGCGTCGCCTGGAACGACTCCTGTCAAAAGCTGAGGCATTGGCGGGCAAAGGATGGCATAGCCCATTCAAAACCCCTCGTTCTGGTAATTCTGCTATACCGTGGTCCGCGACTGCTTAAATTCGCCGGGCACAGTACCTGGTTACATTGCAGCGAAGCTCCATGTCGAAAACACATTCCCCTAGCTCGCCTCTTACATCCACTCATCCATAGACACATCCAACTCCAAATTTAACGGTTGTAGCACTTCAGTTGATGTTCATTTACGTTGGCTCTGGTAACTGCTTGAAATAACCAGGCACCCCTGAGGAAATCATCTGACATGGATAAAGAAGCCAATCATAGTCTCCCTAACAACTTGCACTTTCTTTCTCATCCACTTTCACGATACCTCATAGCGGAAGCTTCGTCTCCTTAAAGTCATCTGGTAAGCATTCCTATAGCATCATTTACCAAACGTTAATACTTTCGCTATGATAGGCCCGTAGTTTCTACCTTAGAGAAATAGGTGCAAAACTTAAATCATGCTTGTTCTCTTCATTAGCTCTGTTGCTTGCAGTCGTATTGTGTCAATTTTTTTTTGGCTGCTTGACGTCCTTATTAAAGGTGTCTCTAGACTTAAGGTACCAGTTTTCAAGTTCTTGTTCGCGTAAAGAACGAATATATGTTTTCCCTTTGTAGCCACTTCACAATCTTGTGTTCATTAAGTACTAGCGCGTTATTGATCTTGGTTTAACATCCGAAAGAAAAGATGTGCAATCTAAATTCCGAGCTAAAGCCCTATGTACACTTAAAATCAACGCGTTTGAGATTCAGAAGTTTTCAAAGCAACTCTGACGAAAACACATTTTTCTAGAGAAAAAAAAATTAATAATGTGGTTTCTAAAAACAAACGTGAGCATTATTTTTCCGAGAAAAACTACAAATAAACATAAGTTCTAAATCTTCCTTGATGACTTGATAACAAAGCGAATTTACGAGAAGGCTTTGGTGTACTAAACGGATCACTGTCACCGAAGTTAAGGTCTAGCAGCCGGAGATATTGCCAGAGAGCGTTAAGTCAAAAGGCAGACCTCCAAGTCGCCAGTTCTAACATGGTTGCAAATGAGAGCTTATCGGTAAAAACACCTGCAATTATTTCAGTCGGCTTCTCTATAGAATCACAATAAACTATCTCCGACATGTTTTCGTGTCGTGACCAGTGTTCCGAACTTATTTCTAACAGAGCTGCTATCGCATACTCCGAAAAGACATTGGGGAGTGAAAAAAGCAAGTTTAAAAAAAAGGGAGAAAAAACAAAACCAAAACAGCTGACATTCGTTTAAAAAAACGTAACAGCATATACAAATACAGACCTGCATATCAAGTCGGACTTCAAGGTACGTCAAGATACCTTGTGAGTTGTCACGCCAAGCTATATGGACTCCGTTCTCGGCTGTAAGTACGAAGGTGGGACGTTCGTTTCAAGTGTCCTAATCCCTTCAAGAGCTAGACCGCATTTTTGCAACGTTAGCAGGAAAGGAATTCATTCCATATTGTTGTGGGAGCGATTGGATATAGAATAATTTGGGGGCACAAATTGGGACGGACATCCGTTATCCAAGATTAATACACCGATTACTACGAGGAAGATTAAATGAAAGAGCCATGAAGCACAGGGAGAAATCATTTCATTTCCAAACTAAACACCTTGCAGTTAGAATAATTTTCAAATTAAAGTGAGCAGAAGCTGAGTTGAGCGAATCTTTATTTGTTCCCTTATAGTGAACGGATATGGGCTTGTAGTATGGATGAGCCCAACAGGCAGGGCTTGAGCAAAATTGATTGTCTGGGCAACTTCCAGAGAAAATAAGGAGACCGTACGTTTTATGGGAAGACTTTTGAAGAATTGAAAGAAGTTAGCACAAAAAAACAAAAAGAACATTTCTGCAGGCCCAAACGCGAAAGTAAAACAAGTGTCGACTGTCATGGCAAAGTGTAGATGTCATTCGTAGCACATTATGAACAAAGTTCGGGCACGCTGTATCATGGTACGCAGCCATCATGAACTGTAGCCCACTATTGCTGTCTTGAAGTAGAAGTTCTGTTTTAGACTTGCTTGCAATTACGTTTAGGACCTATCTCGCATATAGAGGTGATCGTATTAACTATATAATACTATATAATATATTACAACATATACATACATATAATATATATTTAGTATATATATATAATATATCGGATATAATAGTATATATCAAAATATGTATAACTTTATATATATATATATATATATATATATATATATATATATAATATAACATATGTAATATATAATTTAATATGCATATATAATGAATATAACGTATATAATATAAACAATATATACAGAGCATATAATATCTCTATGATCCCGCGAGAGTCTGCAACGTAAGGTTATCGCGTTTCTGTAGCATACGTGTCAGTGATTTGTCAGGAATTATCAGAAGAAAACTCACTGGCTGTACAAAGAACTCACAGCAAGCCAGACGAGCAGTCCGTTCAGATAGATATTTCATAATCTAAATAGATGCATTAACGGACAAACGC
The DNA here is from genome assembly GCA_003687565.2 of Craspedacusta sowerbii. NCBI lineage: Eukaryota > Metazoa > Cnidaria > Hydrozoa > Limnomedusae > Olindiidae > Craspedacusta > Craspedacusta sowerbii. The sequence goes on along the minus strand of QQSS02224975.1, from coordinate 6,031 downwards.
CTGGGGACGACAAATAAAATTTCGGAGACTTGAAGCCACGCGTTCCACTGCATTTAAGATAGCTTTAATCAAGCCTGCGTTCAAAGCAAATACTTGTAAAATGAATCCCTTGGCTTTGTAAGCTCACCAAATCGCCTGTCAACTGCTGGGCTATACACTACGATAATATAAACACGAAACTACACCCCCCCCAACCAAAAAAGAAAATCAAGCCCCTAAATTCAAATCAGTTAAGTTATGTTAAAGTTCATGCTAGTAAAATTACACTAGTGATGGAAATATGAATAATAAATGAATTCATGCATTATTTAGTGCGTTTACTTATGCCTTCATTGAGTGTGCGGGTGGCGGCTATGACATGATGATAGTGGTAAGACATTTTATCTCACAGGCAAATCGCTATTGTGCTGCATATGCGTCAAGCACTTTTTATAGAGGGCTAACGGGGGTGGCACCGAAAATTAAGGTCATTTATTTCCCCACGATCACCAAAATGAACGTTCATCGTTTTGGGGAAAACTGGTCTGAGCCTTCCCCTATAGGCAGATTTCTTTCAGATTCTCCCTGCATGGTTGCCATGGAAGCTTCATGAATACAAATATGGCAGTCCTAGCTCAACATGAAACACACGGATGCATCTCAAGATCGGTTCTTCGTTCACAACAGCACCCCAACTTTACTTAAAGCTCGAGAATACGAGAATTAGAGGGCTGATCCGAACATGGTAGGCCATGAAAGCCTTGCGTCTAGATTTTTTTATGGCACGCTAATATAGGTGTGGTCGAGACGAACAGCCAACCTTCCATGATTTTTTGCCACCGCAGAATTCGTAGATCGCACTGCGCTTCCTGTTTAAAACCAACCACTACAACTGAATCTTGCTGTGGGCAGCTGTGCTAATGATTTTTAGGAGTTTTTTTTATAGAGTAGGTCTGGCCAGTGTCAAAAATGGCGCGCGTCTCGAAACACTCGTCTAGCTCTGGTTTAGCTGAGAAGTGATCAAACCGAAAACCGCCTAGTAAGCTTTCCTTTTACGTATTTGCACATCGTAAATGTTAATTTATTAGCGAGTAAGAGAGAATGTAAATGATTGCGACGCAAAGGGATATGTCAAGTACCACTTTCAAGAAGCGTCAAAACACGAGGTGGAGCGTAAGGGCAACCTGGCATGCAGACTAGTCTTGATATCGACAGCGAATCATATCTTATTGCGTATTTAAACAGGAAACGCATGCATAAATTCCTATATACAGACAGAAAGACGGACAGATAGACGGACAGACAGACAGACGCACAGGCAGACAGACAGACAGACAGACAGACAGACAGACAGACAGACAGACAGACAGACAGGCAGGCAGACAGATAGATAGATAGATAGACAGACAGACAGACAGACAGACAGACAGACAGACAGACAGGCCCACAGACTGGCAGGAGGATTGCCTACTAAGAAAAACACTAATAAAAAGCAATCATGAGCAGACAGATTGACTGAACGGCAATCAAAGAGTGTTGTGAAGAAATATCTGGTAAACAAATGCACTCGTAGACCACAGAGTTAAAATGAGGGACAAGCCGTTGTTCTATAGCTCAAAACAGACTTAAACAGCCAGATCTTCGGAGAAACTGCACGAAGCAAGAAGGTAAACAAAAGTAGCTATTTCTAGATGCTGAACGACGTAGGAAAATAGGAGAGACTTCAATGCCAGTTAGCCGCCATAATTCGCCGGCAGGTTCTTCTATCCGAAAACTTATTTCGTCAAAGTTATTCTGTTAACCTGGTTACAAGGCACTTCATAATGGAAGCTGAGTACGAATAACATGTAAAGCGGCCTTGGTTCTTCTGTTAGCCAAACAAATCCCGATCTTATTATCGTGCCTAGCAAAGCAAATCAAATCTCACCACTCTCCGGTCCATCGAGGCACCGACTCCCAATTTTCCCCGTCCTCAACCCACGCATCAACAATAACTGGTCATAGCTCGTGTCGACTGCTGATATGACAAAGAATGGCCACCTGTCAAGAACTGATGACTTGCTCGACACTTCTCTGACAGAAAAAGAGCAAAAATTGATCAGAGATGTCAATGCTCGAAAGCACTAATACTAAATAGCGAATTGAATTGATGTCAATCAATAAGTACGTTGTCACCATAGCGACTCCAACTGATACCTTAATCTTGAGTTAAAGTTCACGCTTAGAGCCTGAGGGATAAAGCCCAGTGGTGAAAAGATCTGTTTGTTCTAGTTCACCAAGTTTCGAGTTTGCATGGCGAGCTGGAACAAAGACGAAAGGAAAATCAGATATTTAATGAAAAGCTGCTCTTGACTTCCAGCACGGTTCAGGTTGGGGGAAGGAGCACGAAAGTGGAGCCGGCTGCAATGAAATCAGAGGCGGCATGCATGTCATGAGCTCACCATGAGCGGCGTCAGGTTACAAGCGGCTCGTTAAGTATTCATTCCTACTTCCGAACGGGGATGACGATGAAACCTGAGGTTGGGGAGAGCTCGGAGCTCCCGATGACGAATAAAGTGTTACGTTAAATTTCATGAAACAAACCCGCCTTTTATTGAAACACGCCTTGCAAATCGCCATTACGCCCCCTACCGTTGAGTCCACTAAAGTAGTCCGCGTTCCTCAGATGGCCATAACTCTCTCTCTAGTCTAAGAACAGTATCATCAGCTTTTTCGTAAAGATGTAAGATGGACCGAAGAACTTCTGGGACTCGAGGGCGGATGATAACAGCTATCTACTGTATTTATCTGCAAAACTCCCTTACCAAGAACGCTTGCGTCTGTTCCTATCATCCAAAACCGAATGCGATAACGTTCATCGATAAAATCGCATCAAACTTGACCTGCAGATAGCTAACATGGCGTGCAAATCGAAGTGTATCAATTCACTTCAGTTAGCCAATTGTTAGTTTGGTGCCCGAGACTAGGATCTTTTTTTACCAATCAATTTGCAACGCAAGCAGATTAACAAACGCGACGTATCTTATGAACGAGAAAGTCAACCTCTACGATTTGAATAAACGAGACAAAGGGCAAAGTTTATGAAGTAAGGACGAAAGCGGCTTGAAGACGAGCTTCGATTGTTAGCCTCAAAAGTACATTATTCTGAGTGGGCATTACACAATAGCCTTTGTGTTAACATCATCTCGACCACGTTTTTCAATGCTCCAAACGGGTACGATCAATTACGAAGTGGCTGGACACTGCTGCCTGGTATGTCTGTGCACCAAACACGCACACACCACACACACACACATACACACACACACACACCAAATAAATACGCACGCAAACAAGCAAACTCACACAAACACATACAGAGAATCAGGCACGACGCTTTGGAAGATTGCGATTTCTAGACTTAGACTCAGGAGGAGCTTCAGACACGCCTGTGACAAGTTAGCTCGGTCCCAAGCTCCTATGCATCCAGCCTGAATGCCGTTGTTCTTACCTCAGATTTTGCTTGTGCTGCCCCATCAGCCTTAAACGTAAGTCTTCTATGCGACCGTTCGGATTTACTTTCCTGCTTCACGTCTGGTAGTCGCTCCAGAGCCGGGGGTGTCTCCGAAAACAAATCGTACGACGCCTTCCAATAACTACTCGAATTATTCGGTAAACTCCAGTCATTGCCTGAATCCGGGTGGCTATTGCAAATGGAGCTACATAAAACCGGACTGAGAGAAACCATGTCTTTGAGTGGCAACTTGTCTGACGGCCTTTCTGCTCATGTGGCAGCTCCGACATCAACTTGAACAGCTTGCTGCATTTTTTTTTTTTGCCAGAGATGTTCCATTCTGCCAATTACATAGATAAAATGGCGTCTTTTACACGAGCAAACATCTCCCGAGAATTAAAAGGGTCGGGTAACCAGGCGTAGCATCATGCATCGCGCAACCCGTAAACAGTTCACACGCAGAGGGAGAGCGTGTTCATATCAAAATCACCGATCCCGAAACCCGACATACCGAAAAATTCAGCACCGGTGTCCAGCTTAGAAAGACTAAGACCCCAGTTACATGATGCAAAATTATAAAGCCTGTAGGAACACAGAAAAACAAACCGCCTTCGTTTTTTGTAAATCAATGGGAGCCATCCCATTTCGGACTAAGATAGCTATCACCGTTCATGCGTGAGAGTCCAAAACTGTTAACTAAAGAACGTAATATCCTTTTTCGGGTTATCCTCCTGTTGACATTGCATCAAATTAGTAGGCCTATAGTTGGCATCTTTCAAAACTTCTTGTTAAGGAGTAAGCATGTTACTTGACTTTCCCAGTTCAGCGAAGGTCTGTTTAGTATAGTACTGTCGCATAGCAATCAATGAGGGGGAAGGGGTGCGGCAAACTAGACCGTGGGCAGTCGTGCGACAACAAAAATTGCGTAGAGCCGCTCGCATGCCAAGAAAGGAGAACCGTGGTCGTATATACCTGGAGTGCACAGATAACTCGCTAAAAGATCGCGCTTAAGTCCGCGCCATTGGAGACAGTATAGACGGCAAAAGCCTTTAGAATCTTAGCGGCGCAGACACCTGTGTTTTACGAAAGCATTCTTGAAATGCTAAACCCTGTTTCTTCCTCGCTTTAATGAAACTAAGCGGTGCTATCAACATTGGAGTCGAGCCAAAAGGCGCGTATGCGTGAGGATTGCTATTTTTTATCTCGCCTCGTACAAGAAACCAGTGTTAATGCAGGCGACGATAAAGACTAACAATCATGCTCAAGAACAGACGGCATCATCTAAAACAAAAAAGTCCTTAATCTGGATGTGATTTGACTCCAGACGAAGATCTCTAAGAAGAACGCAGACTGACAGTGAGAGTCATGAGGTACCTAAGCGGCATTCATAAACCAGACGCCAGCCGCCTTAACAGCACCCCTTTGATAATGGCGACTTCACGCAATAGTCCAGTCTGATTACCTGAAATTGAACATGATTCGTATAATACCTAATAAGATATATAGTATACAGAGAGACAATAATGCATTTTAGAACTCCTTAACTCGCAAAATCTACTGGTGCATTTGCCATAGTAGCCATATCTGGATAATTCACTTCGCCAATTGGTAAGCCATCTTCATACACAGCCAGGTAAGTTTTGTTGTTGTGGTTAGGGTGGCCAGAAATATTTGCCGTGCCAATTGACTTTTCCTCGTAAAACGCCACACTAGTCGATCGCGACCATAACGAAATCAACGAAAGCTTAGGCTTTTGGCCACTAAATATGTAGGCGCATTTGCAATCCCTAGAGCTATGTGCACATTTAATAATCATAATCGTCTTCTATACTTCGAGCTCAGAAACCGCCGTGGGAAGTTCCAAAAACCACAATGCGACCATAATTTCTTTTCTGTAGGAGGGCCTACATGCAAAGGAAAAATACAGCCCCTCCTCGCTACTAATCCAGTTTAAACTCGGTTATGCAAAGCAATCAGGACGCATTCGTGCCACACCGCGTTTACAACTTGAATGTAAGTATAAAACATGGATCTAGAGCTGGCCCCGTATAAACTATAGGAACAAGACGAAACGCCTTCAGGCCTCGCGTCTGTAAACTCTTGACAGCACGAATAACAGCAAACTCTTGTCGTAATTGGCACACTCCGGAGCTGCGAGGTAAGTTTTTATTTGGGCTTATTCAAGATGAAGTCCACAAGGAAAGAGATCGAGGAAGAGGCAGATAGAGCAAGTGCGAGAGAGACAGGGGCACAAAAAGACGCAGAGAGAGAATGAGCCGGAATACCGACACACAGACAGACAGAAAAAAAGAGACAGAGGGGGAAAAGAGACTGAGATAGAGTGAGATAGAAAGACAGAGAAACGGGAAGGAGGCAGATTAGTCAGTCATCCAGAAGAGCTGCTTTACTGACCGATAGAAAGACAGACAGATGAACAGACTCAAACAAAAACTAGACAAAGTTATGGACAAATAGTTAAATAATAGATAGATAGGTAGATAGATAGATAGATAGATAGATAGATAGATAGATAGATAGATAGATAGATAGATAGATAGA
>QQSS02224964.1:0-10560 GCA_003687565.2 Craspedacusta sowerbii | reverse complement strand
ATATATATATATATATATATATATATATATATATATATATATATATATATATATATATAAAAGTATATATAAGTATATATAAGTACACACAAGTATATATATAAGTATACATAAGTGTATATAAGTACATACGAGTATATACATATATAACTATATATAAATATGTATAAGTACATACAAGTATATATACATATATATATATATATATATATATATATATATATATATATGTATACCTAAGTATATATAAGTACATATAAGTATGTATGCATATATAAGTATATATAAGTACATACAAGTATATATATATATGAATTTAAAATTACCCAGCGAAAGATTGTCTGCATCAGGAACAACTGCCGATCTATTTGGTGCGGCTTACTGGTGCGACAAGACGTCATGCAAAATCGCACTGTAGCAATTGGCGAGGACTAAACGGTGGCATTCATAAAGAAGGCCCGGTACTGCCCAGTTGCGCTGCGGTGTCGTCAGCTCGGGACCCCGGATTTTGCTGAAACATCCTCTCAGTGTCATTGTTGCCAAGTTGCGTTACGAAGGTTTACATTCCGGCCTGCAGAAATAAGTGGAACGAGGAGGAATGTAGATTACAAGTTTTCTTATTCTAAAAGATGAGTACTTGAATGAGAAGTTGGCCTGCAATCATTTGCTTGTTTATTTCTATATTACTAATGAGTTTGTAATTACAGAAGAAGTTATAACAAGAGCTAATATTTTTGTACTATTTTCGCCGGGAAAACCCCAAAGTAGTGGATGACGCATACATAGCATTACTTCCAAGCCGCCACAGCTCTTGTCATTTCGTTCTCCCTTAGAAGATGCACAGGCACGCATTTCGACTTGGCGTGCTTTGGCTGACAAGAAACTTAACCAGTTTTAGAGCGCATAGCCTCTCTGGATAAGACACATTTGTCAGGAGCCAGTTTTATTCGAATGGGTTCTAAAAGCTCCTGTTGCTGCTTTATTTCTGGAAAGAATACTGAGCCAGCTTGTTGTATCAGTAGCCTTTGATAAGAACATAGAACTGTACTAATGTAGATGGGAAAGAAACGGAGAGACCTGGTACCGATAGTGTTATGACCACACCCAATCCAACGGGGAGATACGGCACCGCTGGCTAGTTTTGCTGGTTATGTTGGAGTGGGGACAGGGCGACCACCCGTAAAAAATAGGCCAAGTCTCCAGCTATTTGTTTCGCGAAAGCTGTTCTCGCCATGACATTCAACCATTCAACGGTTCAACCATTGACCGGTTCAACCATTCAACAGTTAAACCATTCAACGGTTCGAATTTTGTGAATGCTGTCATCGCCATATTGTTCAACCATTCAATTGCAGTGCCTTCAGCTTGATGGAGAGCTTTGAGCCCCCGTCTAACTTTGGCAGCTTAAGTTCGTTTACGATGAGCGTCAAAGTCTGACCACTGCCCGCTCTGGCACGCTGACCTGGATACAACGGTCCAAACAACTCTATGCCGCAGCGAGCACGTCCGGTGTCTGACTTCAAGCGACGTGTCTTCCGGCTGGGGAGCTAGAGCCGATCTTGATAAGTGAAACTGGGACTGGAGTCCACTGTAGAGACCCCAATTGAGTAGGCTTACCCAATAATTATTTGCCGGTTGCGAATATGCACCGTACCCAGAGAGGTCTTCGCAACTGTGAATAGCAGAATTTTTTCACATCGAATGTGCTCGGCCTGCGTAGTGATGCTCGATTCAACCTGCTTGCTAACAACCTGAATCTCTGCAATTTGGATGTTTTCTCCCAGTGGGAGACGCGTATGAGATAAAGTGAGGATGCGCAAATTTTTTGTTAAGGTGCGGGGACAGCTCTGACCATGGTGTAAGAATTTCCGGAAGAATGGATGGTGTTTTTACCGTGGAAGCCTTTATCGCAGCATCTGAAGGGCTATCTATTCTAGATTTTATGGGTTGTATACAGTTGAACCTTCTCGTCACGTATGCTCCTGGACATGTTGACATGTTGCCAGTGATGATGACAATGATGAGGGCTTCGACGCTCTAGCAGCATTGCTGAAGTATCGGTGACCTGAATGAGCAAGGACATCCACACGAAAGGGTTTACCGAAGTGCTTTGAAAAACATTTGAAAGGTTTCAAAAATCGCCTGATCGTGTTTTTTGGAATAGGAACCGATCGTTGTGCAATAATGGGTTTGGAACTATGCCCATGGCCTCCGACGACTGTCATTCCCCATCAGCACCTGACCTGGAAATCCTGGTTTCATGCCAAACTGGGCACTGCTGGAGTTTGGCACTAAAATCATGGTCTCTGACGACTGTCTTTGCCAGCACGGCTTTCCAGATTTCTCCACCTTCTAGAATCTTGGTTTGACAGATCTAGCACAGCAGGCAGCAGGCGATCGTGTCAAGATTTGGACATGAATTCATTACATTCTTATTTCAAGACGCCTTTGATCATCGGTGGCTGTCAATCCCATTGTGTGACATATTTTGATAACTGTTCTGTAAAATTTTATACGCACTTCTGGGAAAAAAAGTATGTTGTTGTTGCTGTTGCTGTTGTTCTTGTTCTTGTTGTTGTTGTTGTTGTTGTTGTTGTTGTTGTTGTTGTTGTTGTCAATGCAGCATGGCTTGCCGGTTTTAGATGATGTCAGTCCAGAGGCTACTGTCGTACTGCTTCACCTCAAGGTGGAATCTTGTTAGAATTAAATGTGATGTTATTTATTTGATGAATAGTGTGTATAGAGTCTTGATTAATACGAAGGAGGGAAAGTTGGACCGCTGGGACAATTTTTCTCAAGATTTTCAATCAACTAGATCCGGAAGAGCTTGGTGATGATACCAGTACATCTCGTCAACAATCGGCGAGGTAGCAAAGCCGTATTAAAGCTGAATTGTGGCAAGTAACCTGGTTGGGATGTTGCACACTGGCGAAGACATTAATTAAACGGCTCTGCACCAAACGCAAAGTGAGGTCTTTGTGCATGAGAAGATGCCCTGGTCATGTTGCTGTTGAAGATCAGCCACGGGTATCCCCGGATGCGCAGTTCGTCGGTGACAGCAAATGAAGAGTGGCCTGGTTGTTGAGTGAACCTCTCAAGGAGCTAAAGAACTCCATACCTGCTTTCAAGGGGAGGCTCGAACGCTGGTCGATGCTCCAACGATCGCGAAACTGTCATCGCACTGTTCCCTGTTACCAGGGGACACTCTTCGTGCAGACCGTCCCAGCAAACGACGAAGTCGTACAGTTGCTGGTCCGGTCGTTTTAAGAGATTCGACAAAAAGCGTAGCCTAAAAAATTGTCACATACCCTGGTTGCCCACCGACTACTGCTTGGAGGCTCCCCTAGTTGGTTGGCTGTCCAGACATGGAGGGGTGCCGTTTTTGTGCCGTTGAGGAAGAAAGATGTCGTAGAGATGCTCAAACTATCAGGGAATGAGCCTTCTACCCGTCATTGGGAGAGGTTTTCCACGTTAACGCTTCAAGAGCCACAGGGAAGCTTTATATCGCTAACGCCTGTCCCTTTATCGCAAAGACATATGTTGTATCCATTTTTGCTATAAACTTTGCTTGCGTCGGATTTTCGCGAAATGGAACGAAAATGTACCACCGTTCGCAGCTGCCTTCACTGATTCTTCTTCAGCTTTTTATAGGGTACACTGAATGTGGAAACCACTGCTCATTGACGGCATCTCGCACAATATAGTGGACAACTGACAAGATTGCAATGAAGGTCCATGCATATAGTTAGAAAACAAAGGGTTTACCGTGCGAAGACAGGTGTTGCCTAATGTCATCCCAGTTGTTTAACATTGTGATTGATTGGACTATTCATCGTGTGGATTCCACCCTATTTTGCTTCGGCAAAAATGAAAAGAATCTCCCTGTTCACAACCTTGATTATGCGGACGATAGTGTCCCCTTAGCCGATTCTCCTATGAAACCAAACACCACTCAATGAAGTTGCCGTCTCTACCCCCAAGCTTGGTGCGCATGTAAATGTTTCTAATATGAAAAAAAATTGAAGCCATTGCTTCGATAACCCCGTCAAAGAGCTTGACAAAGCCGTTCTTGAATTTGTACCACGTTTCGCGAATCTCGGCTCTATCATCCAGCCAACGCCACATATTCAAGCGAGGATGTCGACTGCCGAATCAAGGCAACATCTCTGCAACTAAAAGATGCAACGGATTTTTTAAGCTGTGGTGGTCTCAACATTAGGAGTGAACTTCGTACCATCCGAAAATAGAGTGCCTTTCAGACATGATGACTGTGATGGTCCATCTGAGGGTTTATCCTCCATGACAACAACAAAAACAACAACAAAAACAACAACAAAAACAACAACAACAACAACAACAACAAAAACAACAAGAACAAAAACAACAACAACAACAACAACAACAACAACAACAACAAAAACAACAAGAACAAAAACAACAACAACAACAACAACAACGGTTGCATACGAACCATGATCGCATACAACCATGATCGCATACGAAACACCGAGGCTTACCGTCGGCGCATGAAGCAGCCTTCAATAGAAAGCATTGTACGGGCTATTCGACTCGGATTGTTTGGAGATCTGACGTTTGCATCTGCAAAATGGATGACTCCCGCCTACTCCAAAAGTCCTTTAATTGCTTCTTGCTGGAAATGCCATGCTAGATGTTGGAAGAATAAGTGGGTTACACAGGTTAAGAGTGATAACAAGGCAATCATTTGATCCTCCAAGAATCCAGACATGCTGTGCAGCATCATTCACAGTGGTGTTGTTTATTGAGGAATGTTTGTGATATATGGCTGGCGCACATAGGTGATCGCTGACACATTTACGTGTCATATGTCAAGTAAGAAAGTCTTAGTAGCATGTGCTGCATTTTCCGAGAATCCTGGCATGCTGCGCAGTATCGTGGACAGTGGTTTAGTTTGATGTTTGCATCGCTCTATTCGACTTGCGATGTTTGTTAGAAACAATAGGCCTTTCGACAAAGACTAGGAAAAAGGCGTCATTATGCTAAGATCTAGTATTCTAATAAAATCACATTATTTCAGACAAAAGAAACATTAAGTCTCTTGTGGAAGCTTTGAAAGCTCATTGAAATGGATCTCATAAATTGTGAGAAAAGGATGAAATGTTCTCATTTGTCCTTTGTTTTAACCAATTTTTTAAAGGAGGATCTCATAAAATATCGAGAGGATGATGCAAAGAATTCATTTGTTCTTGGGCTCACGCAAACCTTGAGAGAAGTTTTTTCCAGTCGATATGGCAGCCGGCCCATGCAATTGCACCAAGAATTATCTTGGACAGACTTTCATCCAACGTTTTTGTTTTCGTTATTCCAGTTGTTGTTGATGTTGTTGATGGATGCTGTTACTGCTGTTGTTTTTTATGTTGTAGTTAGAAATATCCAGGAGTATTCGATCAGCAATTCATCAGTTGCTACCAACAGCGAATGCAGCCAGTGGTCGTTTGTTGGGTAAGCCTCTCGATGATCTAAAGAGCTCGATAGCTGTTCAAAAAGAGGGCTCCGACTGGAGGCTTTCCTTGTTCATCCGGGTTTAAGAGCCAGAAATTCTATTGCAAGAATAGGGCAAGCGAAGCACTTTTGAGTGACCTAGCTTACAAGCTACCATATACTCCTTACTCTGCCTTTGGTTATGCCGACATGCCACGAATTTTAATTATGGCTGCGGTCGCACGCAGATATTTAAATTAATTGCCTTCGAACCTTTTTTTTTATTTCATAGAAAACTTCAATTGCTTGAGGATTGCTCTAGCTTGTTAAGGAAGGGGTTAGGGTTAGGGTTAGGGGAAGGATTAGTACTATGGTTGCAGTTTGGGTTTGGGTTACAGTCAGACTTAGCCAACAAATTACTACATAAATAAGTAAATACCATGCGAGCCAAAGCTTCTCCATCAGTAACGACTGCAGACCGGTCACCATTTGGTAAGCGTAACTGCCTCAGTCCGAGCCATAAACGAGTTGATCATTGTTTTGTTGATATTTCTTGTAGATCTTCGTTTTTCTTGCAAAGTAAGGAGCATTTTCAGAGGCTGTGGTAGTTCTCCCTTGATCCAATCATGCATCAATAAATATCTGTTTAGAGCGATCAAGTCTCGTAATTTAAGTATATTTAAATCTCTGAAGAGTGCCGTTGTTGGTTCGCGGAAATCAGAAAAATTTACAGCTCGAATGGCTCGTTTTTGTATGCAGGCTAAGCGATTAAGATCTTGTCCCTTGGCAAAACCCCAAACAAGGCATCCGTACAATAAATGGCTTTGAAAAAGACTAAAGTAAATGTTTCTAAGTGTTTTAATATCGACAAAGTGACGGATTTTTGACATTATTCCAACGGCTCTGTTTAATTTTTTTGAGCGTTCTTCGATATGGGGTTTCCAGCTCAATGAAGAATCAAGCAAGACGCCTAGGTAATTCACTTTATTAGCTAAGAATATTCTCGAGTTTCCGAATTTAACTGTTAGTGTAAAGTCGGTCTTTTTATTTGCTGGTTTAAAAAGAATCATTTCGGTCTTTTTGGCATTCAATGATAGGCGATTGGCGCAAATCCATTCGAAGATATGTGACAGTTCAAGAGATAATAATTTTCGGATGCATTTTAACGAAGAATGGCTCAGTAATATGTTAGTATCGTCTGCAAAGTGTTGCGCAACGGAATTAGTGAGGCAGTTGCTAAAATCATTTATGTAAATCAAGAATAGCAAAGGACCAAGGACAGATCCTTGCGGGACTCCATATGCGATTTCTGTCGGATCAGAATTTATCTCTTCGATTGCCACGAACTGTTCGCGGTTCGTAAGGTATGAGTAAAACCAGTCATTTACTGCAGTTCTTATCCCATAATGACTAAGTCTTTGCAGAAGGATATTATGATGAACCGTATCAAAAGCTGTTTGAAGGTCGATCAAGACTAGCTTTAATTATCTCAACTAAGCTGATTAGAGCGTGGTATGTTGAGTGCTTTTTACGGAAGCCAAATTGCATATTATTAATAATATCGAATTTATCAAGATATGAGTACAGTCTATCGTACATAGCTTTTTCAAATATTTTGCTTACGTTGGAGAGAAACGAGATAGGGCGATAGTTACTGCAGGTATCAGTGGGACCACTCTTATAGATTGGAATCACTTTCGAAATCTTTAGACATTGTGAAAGGATGCGCTGTTAAATGACTGGTTAATTATGTAAGAGAGGGGGTGTGAAAGAACGTGTCTGGCTAATTTAAGAAGTCGCGTAGGTACACTAGCTGGGCCGCACGCGTTTGGTTTTTCGAGAGTGTTAATGATCAAGGATACTTCCTCAGCTGTTGTCTGCGTTAGGAACTTGCTCTGGCACGAATGATCTTTCAAATAATACTTAAAATCATGCTGAGAATTCGGTATTCTTCACATTGAGAATATCTGTAATCTGATCTAAAAACACATGTGTTGAGAAGTTAACGTTTATATCTTCTGCAAGTCAACTAATCCAATCGATATTTGTGACCTCTTCCAGGAATTCCTTATCTCTAAAATTTTTGAAAGAGCGGCCAAGCTTTAGCGAGTTATTTTTCCCTCTTCGCATGTGGTAGTCGGTAAAGATCGAAAACTGGAGGAAGTGGTCGGATATGTGGCACGTCAGATTACCACTAACCGATTCGTATTTCGTGTTGTTTGTGAAGATATTGTCAATAAGAGTCTGCGATCGGGTAGTCACGCGCGTAGGCTGTAGGATTTGAGGTTGAAAGTTGTTGCTGGTCATGGTATCGTAGAAGTCGCATGAATCAGCACAGTGATCGCAGTTTAAAAGATTTACGTTGAAGTCCCCCATAAGATTAAAAAATATATCTTCTTTAGCCAGAGCGTGCAGAGTGTCTAGCATAAAGTATTGCTTAAATGATTTAACCGTCATCTTTGGATGCTTTCAGATGCATCCACATATAATGTTCTTCCTATTTTTCTGCGCAATTTCAATAAACAAAGCCTCGACTTCATTATCGGAGTGAAAACATAGGTCGTGACGTATTTTAACATCCGCAACAATGGAATTGTGGACATAAAAGCCTACGCCTCCGCAGTTAGTTGTTGTTTTAATGTCAGTGAAGGAGTACCTGTCGAGATCAGTACAAGTTGCTGAGCTCTCTTTGATTCGAGTTTCGGAGATGGCAATTACTTTAAATTTAAACTTTAATAGGGAGAGCAATGTAGTCAATTCGTCATGATGGGCTGCCAAAGACGCTATATCTGTGTGCAGGAACCCGAGAGATGTCGTCTGGTCAATCCTTAAACGGTTGAATTCAGTAATATTATAATATTTTGAGCTGTTCTTTGTGTTTGACAGTTCGTCAAAAGTCACTGTTTGGCCAGGAATTTTATTAAGGAGACAATGAATGTTAAAAGATGGTACCAGTCCCAAATTTTTGTCATTGGGGAAGTTGTCTACATGATTTAGTTCATGCAAGGCTTTTAGAATATTGTCAGAGGTTGAGGCAAAAGGTTAGTGTCCACCCTCTCAAGCATCTTTTTTGCGATGCAGAAATTTCGTTCAGGCAGAAGTGGCATGTGTAGAAAGTCCTTAAAGAAGGTTCGCTTGTGATTCCAATGAAAATAATAGAAACTCAAGGTTGGTTTGCCGCATACAAATCATGTTGTGGACTGGCTTGGCATTGCCTTTCATTTTCTTTAAATACTTGATGATGTGTTGTACATGGTAGCTTATCCCGGTTAAAGACAAAAACAAACAATTATGTGCCACACGGCTGAAAGTCGTATCACCGTCAGTAAGGGGGGAGTAAAACGTAGATGCCATCAAACCTATGTAGCCAGAGTCGGGAACGCCAAGCCATTTAAATGCGTTTCAGGATTTCTCACCGACAATTTTGAGTTTTTTTTTTCGCTACGTCTGAGTGCTTTCAAAGTCCGGTATTTTCAGGACTGTGTGTAGCAATTTTTGCAATGGCCTTGACGATTATTAATACTCAGTAGGTTACTTGAGCACGCAAAGGTCCTAGCGTTTAAACACTTCAGTTCTCAATTTCTTCGACTCAGTGCAGACTTCTATAGATGACGATCTCTGCGTGCGTGCGTGGGCTCGTAGGTTTAGTGAGAGTTGCAAGTCCAAAACGTCCATGTTGGGTGTACAAGTCTTATATGATGTCAGATGACTAATCAAGCAGTTTCATTCATCCTCCTAACACGCTATTGCTTCGCATTTGAGAGAGCATTCTAAAGAGATTAAAGGCTTCCCTTCGCTGTTCAAACGTTGGGCAAGAGGAAGTCGGAAAGGTGCTAATGTGTGAGGAACGCGGCTGCATCTAGGTTCGCCGTAGCACCACAACAAACCCCTCCCCTCCGCCGATGCATTTTCACGCAGTCGAATTTTGCACACACGCAAAAGAATTTCAAACGCGCTAGTCCCTGTCCACGCTTGCGAGGAATTCACATACCTGTACAGTTTGTCTTTCTAAATTTAGCATCTGCAGCCTGTCCTTAGTCGTTATGGCAGACATCAACAAATAGAGCAGCTTCGTTGGACCTATAAATATTTGACGCGTCAAGCAAACAATCCATTCAAAACACCGCAAGTCTGTACCCTGTGGACGCCAGGTCAATGCCAGGGACTTTGTTGATTTTGTAGATGGCGCCACAGCCCTGTTGCTCAGAATAACGAGGACACACAATAAACAACACATATTCCTGGGGATTTTGCATGTCTCCGTGTTATCGTCTGGGATGTTGGTGCCTCGCGATTCATCTGCCACGAAGAAGGCGATATAAAAGTTGATTAAGCAGCTTTACTCACGCTTTATTCACGACGCTCACGCGTATATTGATCCGCAACTACGATGCGCCGTAGCTACGGACAAAGATTAGCAATGGCGCCATCTTGATTTGCTCAAAACACCGAAGTGGCAGACGACTGTCAGAGTTATGCATAGACCATATTAATAGATTTGCCGTTTCGCTCGGCATTGAAAACGCAAGTTAGTAAGTATTATGTTCAGTACGTGCATACCATCATGGACCAATATTTAGACGGGCTCTATGCTCAAAGATTAGGTCAATTTTTAATGCGAATGATTCGTAAACGGGTTTGGATTGCAAGTCTTATTTGCTATCCGACATTATCAATACAAGATTTCAGAAGTAATCAGAATTTTCTGTCTCATTATTTACAAGATGGCATGATGACAAGATGACAAATACATTCTTCTTTGTCGCACAGTCAGCAGAGATATACATGCATAGGAATGAATAGGCTCAACGTATCATCTTTGCATGGGTGAACAGCTGATGCGAGCCAGATAGGTCGGCTCCATGGCGTAGTTTGTGAACACTCGCCAACAAGCAGTCGGGTTGCCAAGGCATTTCCATCACCAAGAGCGTGTTAGATTGGACACCAAATCGTTGCATGGCGAAATTTTGACATCGCCACGAGAACTCTTGAATGACGGCAATCAAACATTGCTTGCAAGAATTTGAGACTTGAGAGTTAAAAGGTCCAAATTTGATCCGATAAATCTTATATATATATATATATATATATATATATATA
>QQSS02224953.1:0-10560 GCA_003687565.2 Craspedacusta sowerbii | reverse complement strand
CTGCTTTACTGCTTTGCTTAATTCTCACATGCTTAACTGCTTTACTTTTCACCGATTGGCACATAGAATCGTGGCAACTATTTGCCTTGAGTTTGTATGAAATGGCAAACATTTTAGCAAATGAGTAAATGAATGAATGAACTTCACAGCCGATCGTTTGACTAAAGATCGTATGTAAAAGGCTAGGAAAACAAAAATGCAGTGAATGAATTTGATTTGGCAAGCCGATAATTGGCGACGATTATTGTTGTGATGACAATCTACTCTCTCTATTTAACGCAAACACAGGCACAGACTCGCGCAGCCTATTATAGGAATTGGTTACCCATACTTCCTTGCCGCGCAACCTTAGATGCACCTAGGCGCCCAAAACTAAGATCGTGCAGTTCTTGAACTTACTTAGACTCCACCGTATGTTGCGCGCCCTCTTTGACACGGGAAGACAACTGGCATATAACAAGAACGTATCTTTATAACTATATCTTTTACTGAACTTTCTCGTCTCTGCTTCGTATCTTCGTGCCGCCTGGTTTCTCGATTGTCTTTTATCTTTTCTTTTTATCTTCCTCATACGGTCTTCCTTACAGAGAAATCTTAGTCAATAAAGCCTTCTTCTATACATAAATACCGCTAACTACACCTTGCACAATTCCAAAAGAAGGGGTTTTGTGTACTCAAATTATATACATATTGCGCAATGCACATGCGCTTGAGCAACCATGTTTATTTATTCACATAGAAAGCCATTGTCCTTTTACGCAATGGTCACGATTAGGCACGATTACTATTAGTCGAGTTTATATTAATCAGTGAGACGTTTTCAAAGATCTCTTAGTTTTTAGTTTCATGCCGTATTCCATCTTTTACCTTAAGTCGGAAAATATTTCTCTAACGTTTTTTTTTTGCATAATCACATAGAATATCATGGAATGCCCGTGATTGCAGAGCAGG
Organism: Craspedacusta sowerbii; assembly: GCA_003687565.2. Classification (NCBI taxonomy): domain Eukaryota; kingdom Metazoa; phylum Cnidaria; class Hydrozoa; order Limnomedusae; family Olindiidae; genus Craspedacusta; species Craspedacusta sowerbii. The sequence continues at coordinate 9,609 of QQSS02224953.1, read as the reverse complement.
TGGAAGCGCCTTGAACCCACTCGAGCTGGGTCAACGAGGAGGAAGTGAGCAGGGAGACCCTATAACAGAACTCGCTGCCCCGTCATTGGACAATATGTAAATAAGGACTTCCTCCTCGAACAGTATATAAACCCATGTAAGCTTATTTAGTAGAGGTAAAATCGATGAAGTAACATAAATCTATAGTAGTCTCTCTGTACTCAGTATCTCCCAAAAAGTAGAAAAATTCCGTTTTTACATCTATCGCTCTTTGATTATCTAGAGCAATTTCTTTGTTATATTATGAATCAGGGGACTTGCAGGAACGGTAGAAAGCCTCATTGTGCGGTATTGGGTGCTCCGCTCAGCTTGTCAAAACTGCGCGTGCGCGGGCACGCGTTGATGGTTTCCTCCCTTGCAATCTCCTGCTATCTGCCAGCTGGTGGCGACCTGAGATGAAGAGTTACGAAGAAACTGAGCGCAACAGAGTTATAGCCATAGTACTAAGCATGTGAAGCACTATTTGAATTCTCTGTGCGGCTTCACCACCACACCAGTCACTTGGCTTTGATGGCTTTATTGTACATGTTAGTTTGAAAAAGGGCTTGATTATTTTTTATAATTACCGTTACGAGATATTATTGTATCTCTTGTCTTCAAGGCTTAACCACTGGGACAACTTTTAATGAAGGTCATATATCATAGAAGTCACGTTTTTATGGAGTAGAACTCCTACTAAGTTACATATGTCAAGTGCTCCTTGCGGTTTTTTTTATTATTATTTTTTTTTTGCTGTTTTGCACTTAAATTGAAGAATTTTGCAAGCTCTGGCAAATGCTGGTGGTTTTGAACAGGTCGTTAGTGATAATTGAACTAAATATTAAAATGATTTTCAAATTATAAATCACACAAGCTATCAGCAACGTTTTAATTTTATATTCCAAATCTTGATTACTTTGTACTTCGATTATGTTGCAACTTTTTCTCTTACTGCTTGTGACAGTTTGTCTAATTGTCAATAGTCCATGAATATTGCTTATAGTATTTGCAATGTGGTCTTGTTTTTGCGGACTGCGACAAATACTTCTTATGTTCTAGCTTTTCTTGTGCAAATTGTTAGCTCCATGGACTAGATTGCACAAGTGCGAGAACTTTTATAAGCAACCTCTAATTTGACAATATGTATTTTATTATAAGCAGGAAGATGATGTCTTTAAAGAAGTACATCTGTGGCTTTGTCTTCAATGGATATTTGTTCTTTACATCATTCTTTGGAGCTTTATTCATACTTGGACCCGCAATGCCGTTATTGTATTTAAGCCCTCATTGGTTTAGATGGTATGTGGACATATGTGGCAGCCTATGGCTTGTTTTGCCTGGGGTAAGCATGCTATTGTAATGTTAGAAGCTGCCCTGTTGCTTTTCTGAATGATTTCTACAAAACTGGGACTGGATATTTGACCTATTTTACCGTTCCTTTGCTGCATTCATGTGGTTTGCGTAGTGGTCGAGATGTTAATTTTGCTTTACTTTTAATGATAATGTCCAATGTTAATGGAGCTATTTCCCATTCATAGGAATGCTTTGATTTTGACTCTTTGCATATAAGCCTATAGAAAAAAAGGCCACGTACATTTTAAAAGTATATCTTCTGTTTTGCTGTCACAGTAGCTCACGATGACAAAAATTCAATATTCGGAGAAGTCAATTTTTTTACTGCAAATGCAGCATATGTGAAAGTATGATACTGAAATTTGTGTAAATAAGTCCAAATAGACCAAGTTACCCTTCTGGTCTGACTGCTAAGAGAAGTAGAAAACAGTTAATGCCTAATGGGTCTGGTTAAGTCTACGTTTTTCAGCTAATATTTTACCAGCCTTGAAAAAAGGCAGCATGAAGTTCACACACAAAAAAAATGAGCATGTTACTGTAAACCTTGATGCCACAAAGAGATTCCATGGTGCAACTTAATTTCCACAATTTTACATGTGGCTTTCCACCTGCTTGATGAAATGTAAGCCTTGAACCAAAGAACCTCATTTTTTTTTAAGACTGAGATTTGCTTACTTGAGGTCAGGTACCGGCACTTATCAATTAAGATAATTCTCCATAGCTATCCATTCCTGTGGTTGAAAATTGCCACTTATGTAGCGACATGGCATTGACGGATGGAGCACTTGCTAAGTTTTTGTCATCACTTGTTGTTTCTACATATTCTCTGATGTTGTCTTGTGTATTCTTGTCCACAGTCAAAGCCACACAATGTTCTTGTTTATGCTTTACTGGTCTGTCAGTTTGTTGGTTTCATATCTTATGTTATTTTGAGTGCATGCTGTGCTTACATATCCCTTTCTGTGGCTCAAGGCTTTGTTCGGTAAGTTTTTGGGCTTTGTGTACTACTTTTTATTAATTTAAAGGTATGAAATTGAGAACAATGCAGTCGTAGTCATGAGTTATTCGCAGCATAACTCAAGTTTTGTTCATGCTACTGATTTCTGTTCGTTTGCTATCTTCCAGTCTGGGTGCTCTATTTCTATATCTGTATCTGTCTGTATTTTAGTTCTTCTGCTTTCTATTGACTGATTCAGCTCTTTAAATGTTTTTGAGACCCATGCTTCATATGGAAAGCCGATTTTAGTTTTGAAAAAAATAGTTTGAAAGGTTCGGTACGCATCACATAACTAATGAAATATGGTGCTAGTTAGTGGAAGTGATGGCATAGTCATCAACCTACCCTTTTCTGCCTTATTTTATGCTTACAAGGCAGACATAAATTTGTTTTGGCAAAACCCATAACCCTCCAAACAATTGATATTGGTTGGTCAGTTGATATTTGTGATTCAAGTCATAGCTAATTTACTGTCGCAGAGTAGTCGGTGCGATCGCCCAAATGTTTCACTAGGTACATGTTGACTTTTGGACTGCTATATGTACTTATAAATTTAGCTTATAACTTTTCTACCCCATTGTTTTGTGTTGGTCTCATCTTTGACCGTACATGCACTGTATTTCTTAATCGGAAGACACGAGAATATTGCGGCTACCTCGAATTTTTTTTGTGTTTCAGCCGCTACCAAAACATAGCTGCTGTAAGGCTATTATAATGGTTTATTATTGGATAATTGGTTTATGTTTGACGTAGTTGCATTTAAAGAAAGTATCCTTGAAAAAAAAAATTCTGTGCGCAAAAGAACCATAGGGAATTGTATTCGCATGATATATAAGAAGTGCAGATATATAGGCAACATGGATGATATTGGCACTCTGCTACGGCGTTAGACTTCTTGAGGGTGATGTTCATATGCTAATTAGAGCTCCGTCGTGGCAGTCACAAGGCTCTTAAGTTTTCCACCAAGAGTCAGTGCGAATTAGAGGAGAAATTCGTGCAAATTTTGGTTTTGGCCTATTTAGAAACCTTTAGGGACTTTGCAGTGGCCTAATCCTTGTGGTAACTATGCCGTCGCCTAGGTGCCACGAAATTTGTTGTTACACTAGTCTACTCCTAGCGCGATTACCTATTGCATGGTACATGTAATTAGACATCGAGCTACTTTTAATGCTCAGATTAAAGTTCCTCTAGCAAAGCAACTTTGTGTAATCGACCGTTTGCGTTACCAATAGTTATGTGTTTGAAATGGTTATGATTAGATAACGCATGATATCATCGTAGCAATACTAAGAAGTACTTCCGCCTTTGGCTGACATGTTCGATGTATGGTAACTTAATTTGTCTGTCCTATCTCGGGTTCTATGAGCTCCCACTTTCAATATATCGACTAAAAGATTTTAGGAGGACCAGCAGTGCTTTTGTTGTTGTTGTTTGGTTTTTTCATTTTAGTCTGGGACTTGCGGAGATTACCTCCGAGAATGATCAGTACGGAGAAATGTCCTATATTTTGTCGAGGGTTCCGATGAAAGATTTAAATCTCCGTTTTATTTTCTTTCACAGAGAACATGCATGGTACAAAAGTGACAATTTTTGGAGACGCTATTGGCGCAAGTGACCGGGCATTGATCATTGCCAACCACCGGTGTCGCTTGGATTGGATGTTTTATTGGATGGTGCAGCTGCGTCTTGGTCGACTCTCTAATACCAAAATTGTCTTAAAGAAAGACTTGAAGTGGCTGCCTGGGCCAGGTATGATATAGTTCTTTGTCGCGTGGCAATCGTGTAAGGTTGCTCATACCAGGAGAGGCTTGTGAATTCGGCAATTTTTGATTATGTTTTCATTTTTGGCTTTTTGCTGTGTTGGTCTCCTCGCGGGGTTGCTCAGCAACAGTGTGTCCTTGCGAGCGAGATAGTGCTCGAAGCCTGAGTATTTAATGAATATGCCTTTTCGTTGAAGGTTGGTGTATGCAATGTCTCATGTTCCTCTTTTTGGAGCGAAGATGGGATCAGGATAAAGAGTATTTGAATAGGGTTCTTGGCTATTTTATCGATCAAAGTTATCCTCTTCAGCTGTTTATATTTCCGGAAGGAACTGATCTTAACCCTGGCAGTATCGGGAAAAGCAACGAATTCGCTGAAAAGAACGGATTGCCCAAGTATGACTATGTTTTGCATCCTCGAGTGACGGGTTTCGTCTTTTTAGTGCAGAAACTGCGTGGCGTTGGTATTGACTTCATTCATGATGTCACGATTGGTTATCCCTCCAATTTCTGCTACGGCGAGATTGATGTTTTGAGAGGAAACTTTCCTGATGAAGTGCATGTGTTTATCAAGCGTTATCATGTAAATGACCTTCCCAGTGACCAACAAGGAATACAGGAATGGTGCCAAGACCGTTGGGCGGAAAAGGAAGAACGCCTTCGCAAGTTCTACAAGAATAAAAAGTTTGTAGGTGAAGAAGTCTGCGCGAGTGTTAATGTAGCTACAGAGAGGAAAGCGAAGGCAACCATGTGCTTTGCTATTCTCTGCTGGACTCTGTTTCTTATGTTTACATTTTATTGTCTGTTCGTTTCTGTTTTTGTTCGCGTGTATTCTTTGGCTCTGTGCTTGTATTTCGTTTTACAGGGACTTCGTGGTGGATTTGATGCTCTGCAATTAGATGTTTATCAGTTAGCATAACCATTTCGCGGTTCGTTAATGGCGCGCTGGGTTGGAACAGGGAAGTGATTTCTAAGATTTTCGATATCCCTTTTTCGTGCTATAACCTTGATTTTGTAGTTAGTGTGAAACCTCCAATGTCTCGTTCGCGGACAAACAATTTGGAAGTGCAGGTGACCCACACCAAAGTCTTTGTTTTGCTTTGCCATAAGGAACAGTAATATAATTAGGCGCCAACTGTTATTGTGTAGCCCGTAAGATTTTAATCATAGATATTCTTACAAAGTCAAGGCCCGACTCTAGCTAAGTTATGCTGACGTATCGGATACATAAATTGAATTAAATTGAAGCTTAGGCTTACGATACACCCGTCCTGAGAGCGGAATGGATTGCAAGGTCCTAAAATGCGGTTGTTGTTGTGTTTTTCTTTTCGCGCTATGTCAGCTGGTATTTTATTAAGACATTACCGAGTCTAACATTGGTTGGCGCTTTTGTGAATATATCGGTAGTTCTTCCTTAATGATGAGAGCACGTGAAAGCAAGCGCCCCAACTTGTAAAGGCCTGACCAAAAAACGCTTCCTATTGAATAATTAAAACATTTCAACCCTGTAAGTCATGTCCGCTATCTTGCAGGTGCTGTCTAAATTACTTGCATCGTAAAGGTACTGACGCACATAGATCTGAATGATATTTAGGTAAATTTATCAGAAGGGCACGCTTTCGTTGTTAGCAGGACAGCTTTCTAACCTATTTTCTACGTCCGATCGTTAATCTTGCTTTGTGTAATTTTGTAACAAAAAGAACAATTTTCAAAAACCATTTATCTTCATACCTAAGAACAACGTCAGTACCTATAAATTAGGAGTTGGAAATGCGGAGAGCAAAAATCTACCGTTCACACTCGAAACGTGACCGCAAGCTAACAGGCCTTGGATATGACAGAAATAAATAAATAGAAAGAAAGAAATAGAAAGCGCAACGACAAATCGAGCCTAAGCCAAGCAACGCGAACATGTATTTCCGATAAAAGTCTCGCAACTAGTGTAACAAAATGAAGATGTGACAACCTTTTTAAGAAGCCTGACTTCGAACAAAGCAAGGAACTCAGGTATCAACAAATGCTAATCATACGGACCCAGGTTACACATAAAACGTCGGACGCACTAGAAAGAAGCATTTCAAAGAACATTCAACTGAACCTGCAAACCGGGCTGAACAAAGCAGACTAAAGTCGGCCACCTTCGCGATTTTAGAAGCCATAACCAAGCCCTCACCTCTCTACACTTACAACAAAACTTAGTTTACAAACGCTTTTAAGCAGTATTTTCTTATCCATTCAAATGTTGTTGCAGTCAGTTTGGCAGGACACCGTCCGAAATGGGATATCACCGTGAAGATGACGATCTTGCACGGCGATAAGTAATGGTACCCAAGATACTAATAAAAATAATGTTCAAAAAATTTAAGCTTAAGAGCAAGGATAGAAAGAATCGCAAACCAGTAATCAAGAAGAACAGCGCTAGCCTTGAACGTCGTACTGTCGTCTGCAGTACCTCTACTATTGCCAAGCTCGTAAAAATATTCATCTAAGTAAATCAGGTCGGGTCACAAGCGCTTTAAGATGAAATCTTCTAATCAAGAATCGTATTGAAACGGTATTAGTAGCCCTTCCCAGTTATAAAATAAACTCGCCCTGATAAAATGCTTCGAACTCAACAAGCAAGCAACTGAATGAGTAAATCCTGCTTCAGTGCGGCAATAAAGCTAAGGAGACTAGGCGGGGTATGGCAAATCAAACACAAAACGATTTAAATGTCCGAATCCGAATGCACACACGCCGCAAACAATTGTTAGCGCGACCAATTACTACAAGGCTATGCGGTCTCTGTACAGGACCCCGTGAACCCAAGGCCATTCACAGGTTAAAAAAATACAATTTTCCAGCCATTCATCTATCCAACTTCTCGTTCAGTCGTCCCCATGCTCGCACAAACACGTTTACACAATTATATCTTCGCCAGAAGCTATACCGCGCTATACGGTAAATTTCTCCAGTATCACATTTTAATAGCCTGACTTCCAGTCCTCCCCGCGTCTATTCTTGCATCGCCCGTAATACTAGAGTCGTTGGAGTTAGCCAGAATACTTCCTGGTCTTTTAGTTAAATCGATTCCATCCGGCGTGGCGTTATCGGTATGACCACATTGTTGATCGTACCCACCCTTTGACTGCATGGAAGACTGCACCTGATGAACCTAGGTGGTTCAGCAACAGAATCAAGTGAAAATGACTGCTGAGTAAAGAGTTTGCCCCTGATGGCAAAATCACTAGAATACCAGTACAGAGGAGAATATCAACAAATACCGAGGAAAAAAAAGCAGAACAGCAGTGCGAAGAACACGCATCCACATTGAAAATCGGCACCTTACAACTTCGACTACAACAGCATCGCTAGCAAAAAAAAAAAAAAAAAAAATGGACAACGGGCCAATTAAACTTCATGAAGCTAAGCTATAAGAAGAGCACGATAACCACCGTAGCTGGTTAGCGCATCGGCTAAAGACTGATTCCAGCTACTGCTAAGTAAAATTACCAACTCTCATATATCTATCATGAAAATGGAGCACGTAAGGAAACCAACGCGCTCATCTAACAAGTGTGCCGGTATAAGCAACGCCAGCATCACGCCAAAGCCGCAAAAATTTAGTGATCTTCCGGGCGTTTTATCAAGGCCTGCTTTAACAAGCGGATGAACCTTTCAATCGTGCTGCTCACCGTGCTAACGCGCTCAATCTCATCGACTCGATTAAATAGCGATGCTTGCAACGCGCTCGTGAATACACAAGCTACTGCCACAACGAAATAAACAAAAACCAATCCAACTGTCCAATCAGCGACGTCTTCTGACTCACACACGCGACTTGAACTATCAAACATGAGCAAAAGAACCTTGCTTGGCCCTTCGTGGATCAATAGTATAGACTAAGCACTAGATCTTGCCGTAAAATGTCGTTCAAAAACCCACCATCCTAGAAAGCACAACATGAACCATGGACAAAGGAATCCCCCCTCCAAGAAATAAAATAGCTGCCATTGGAGATGCGAGGCAGTCTAGAAAGACCGTTCCCTAACCACCTATCACACTTGAGGCTCGTGCTAAACTTTCCAAGGTCTTGACGAATTCATAAAGGACATGCGATCACGCAAATGAAATTACAATATACGCAAACGCAAGTCAAGCGAAACTTCGCTGACCCAGGTAACCGCCATATTTCAAATTAGGCTAATAACCCACCAGCTTATGCGCAAACCAAATAGACGGTCGGCAACTCTGGTAAAAAACTCAAAACGTCAATCACAAGAACTTCATCCCAACCAAGCCACTAGACTATTTCCAGTAACATAAATGGCAAGCTTCGAAGTGGCTGCAGTTGCTACAACAATTGCAAAGCTCAATTAGAGCCTTTCTTGCTACAGCTGTCAACAAAATAAACTCTGATTCCTAAAAATAATGAAACCAATACATACATACATACATACATACATACATACATACATACATACATACATACATACATACATACATACATACATAATTTCAGTGCATAGCTGCAGAAGAAGAAGACCATTGCTATTCACCTTACCGATGCCATATTTACCCAGAAAATTCCACGTATTAGACTCCTGGCCAACCATTCAAGTCAACAAGCAAAAGAATCTTGTCGCAACTTGGGACAGTGTACAAAACCTGTCTAAGATCTTCATAGAAAGCTGCTTTGCTCTCTTCGCTACTAGTTAGAGTAGGCGCATAAACGGATCGATGGTCATGAGCCGATTGCGCGGTAATGGCAGCGCCATTTTTATTTTATTTTATTAAGCGATCACTTACGCCAATAGGATGTCGGCAACCTTGACCAAATCAGACCTGATTGCGAAACCCACGCATCCTTTACGATTTTCTCTGCAAGGCCTCCTTTTCCAAAAGAACGTGTATCCAGAGCCAATTTCAACAATGTGGTCCTCGTCGCTCATACGCGTCTCAGATAAGGCAGCAATGTCAATGTTGAATCGCGCCAGTTCATTAGCAACTAGCGTAGCTCGCCTTTCTGTTCTGCTTACTTCATAGCGGTAAAGCAAAGTTCTAACGTTCCAACAGCACACACTAACTTTATACTCTATCGACCTAAAATTTCTCCAGCCGCAGGAAGCTGACCAGTTTGAGATAAGCAGACAACTTTTAGGTCACCCTTTCTAGACCCCTCACCAATTCAAGGGTAACCAGTGCAATCCTAAAAAGGGCTGCTCAGGCACTTGGTACTCCACCGATTTATGCTGTTATGTGCCAACCTTAAAACGATGTCACGATAAGTTCCAAGCCGCCCTTGGGTAGAATTGTGACTACGAACTTCCAGTTTGTTAAACCTGCCCACGTCGCCACGCCTCAATCGCCATGGGACTTCAAGAACAGATATCGGCACATGTAAGATGGAGGCCTTTCGTGCTAGTGCTACACACTAACGGCCCTCTCAGCCACTACCACGCACAATCTCCAGTGACAAGCCTGAGCGAGATAACTGATGGG
>QQSS02224942.1:0-10561 GCA_003687565.2 Craspedacusta sowerbii | reverse complement strand
TATATATATATATATATATATATGCCGACCGCCACTCCTTCTGGAGATTGAGCAGATAGCAAGTACTGCTTTCCACAACATCAAGTCCGCTCTCTTAAAATGGTTGTCCATGGACGTGGTACCGTAAGAGATTGCTTCGGATAGAGGCCCACCATTAAACTCATTCGAGTACGGCGAATTTCTAAAGACATGGGACGTTGAAAAGCGAACGATCTCCGCTTACTACCCGCAAAGTAACGGAAGAGCCGAAGTTGCCGTCAAGTCATTACAAAGAGCCAATCTAGGTAATATTAACCCCGCCACTGGCCGATTGGATACGAACGCGGCAGCAAGGGCCCTAATGACCAATAGGAACACTCCCGCACAAGAGCCAGGGATTTCACGGTTAGTGGCACTATTCGGGCTACCGCTCCATGACCACTTACCAATAGGGAACTGAAGACTGCGACCCGAGTGGACGATGATCGCTGAGGCTCGGGAAATGGCTTTAGCAAATAGTCACACCAGGTCGCTTAAAGAACCCTTCAAACGTGAACTCTGCTCTCTGAATGTTGGTGATTCGGTAGCCCACCAATTGGCTTAGAACCGGCATAATATCGGCAAGCTTCCTCAATCGACAATACATGGTTATCGTCGATGGAAGCCGCCGTACCACAATACGAAATCGACGATTCGTGCGAACAATACAGCCAATTTGTAGAAATACGATCGATACTACCAAGGCAACACCGTTCCAACCACCAATATCCGCTGAGCCAATACATAGCATCCCAGGCACTGTTGAGCAACCACCATCTCCACCCCTGCGCACTCCGGAACAATTGACACCGGTGCCGCTAGCCAACACACCACAACCGGTGGAGCGCTTGGATCGAGCCCTTCACGCCCTTCAAGCCGCACAACGATATTGTTCCACGACGACTCGACCTCGACCAGGACGTAGTTGAAGTTAGTGTCACCCAACAAGAGCTCCGACGTAGCTCGCGCATCCGAAAGCCACGAGTGATATTCTCACCCAAGCTCCAAGGCGTATCACATGAATAAACTTCTTAAAGTTAAGAAACTCTTCATTTTATGTAAAGCTATTATTTGTGTGATTGTTGGATCCCCCTAAAAACAAAAGTGGACATGTAGAGCATCATGTAATACTAAGGTGTGGGTGAGCAGGGTCAGTCTTGTTAGCGGATTCATGCGGTGCGGACGTGTTATAGTAGCTCCTTAAAGAGATCTCTGTTGCGCCGTAAATACATGCATCGTTGTTATTTGAATTGGTTGATAGGGTATTTGAACTTTTCTGCACTACTTAATATGTCTGATAAACGAGGTCTGTCGACACAAGCAATGGAGCCCATTCTAACAAAACGCTAACTAAAATAAGATGACCGGCCAAAAAATAAGAAGAACTAATGACAAGACCACAAAAAATTTTGAACAATTGTTTGGTTGTTTTTTAAGTCCATTCTGCACTTGCAGGATAGGTCAGTGCCTCGTTTAGACCAAGGATTTTATTTTTGCTTGGGGTCTTTTGTCATCTAATCCCTCCCTGCCGTGAATGCGTGAAAGCTCTTTTCTACTCATAAGTTATTGCATTTAATTCTCCATCTTTAAGCACTAAGCAAATCGGGTACCATGAAATCCCATTAAAAATAGTTGGAGCCAAACTCTTGCCAAACTTGCAACTGCAAAAACCTTAAAATGTTCAAGAAAATCAGAATTTTTTTTCAAATGCAAGTTAGATTCCCAACTGCAGTGGAGCATTCAACAAAATCTTAACGTTTGATTTGTTGCTTCCAATTGAAACCTATGTTAAAAATTAAGTTAAAATTATATTTACATCAAACACCGGGAGCAGGCTTGTGTCAATGACTGCATGTTGGAGATTTACAGGTAAAACGATAATTGGAGACAGCTTTCAAGTGTTGCACTTAAAACCCAAGATATTAATAAGAAATTGCAACAAACAAAAAAAAAAATAACAAAGAAACAACATCGAATGTTAGGTGGTGCATCTCAATGATCTAAGCGATAGGTCACTTGCTGTGCAAATATGTCATTATTTCAAAATCACTAAAGGATCAGAAATAACCAATATCGAATCATAAGATTGCTGCCTTCATATAAAAGAAAGAACAAATATTCTTTCACTTACACCCCAGTCCAAGTTCAACAGATGGACCATAAACTTCATCAGCTTCATCATCAGAAAACTCAGAATTGCTCACAATGCCTCTGCAAAAGCCTATATATACAATTAGGATATCATCATGTCTATGAAAGTATTGTCGAGGCTTGTTCAGTAAGTACATTGGGTACATTACATACAAATATTCGCTTAATCATGGTACAATTGCCAATTCAAAATAGTAAAAACCTCACTAAATCAAGACCCCATAGTTAAATTGCATTGAGCAGTGATAAAAAACAACAACATGTAACCCCATACAAATAAAGTAGTCCATACCCTTACCATGAATGAACAAGATAAATAAAACTATGTAACCATGATAATGACACATACCTTTACAATTCTTGTTGCTAGACTCACTACAGGCAGGGCCATTATCATACTTTTCATTTATGGAAGGTTCATCTTCACTTCCAGATGTGGATAGGGCAGACCCATCATCATACATTCCACTAAGAAATTCACAAGATTGGCATGTAAGAAAATAGTGCTGAGAACAAGTTTAAGATGAATTTTCCATGTGGAGGAATTTCAATGGAAGAATTTTCACAGCAAGGCCAAGGGAATTTAGGAGACAGAGTTTCACATGCATGAATTTTTTTATATGACTTGTTTGATAAAATATAATAAGATAGAACTTTGAAGGAAAATTTGGACAAAAGTCTTTCTAAAATGCAGTTATTCATGAGTATAAACCATAGTGCAGAAAACAGTTCTTTTAGAAGACATTGTAGATTTACATTCATAAACTATAAACTAAAATTAAGCAAGCTTTGGATGCAAGTCAAAGCCACAAAGATGCTTTCCTGTTTAATAAAATAGGGTATAACATCAATTTATTTCTTGAATTGGCATTTTTCTTAAGCAGGCTATGTTAGGGCACAGAACAAATCACATTCTAGGTAATACCTTGCTGTAAAAAAAAAACACTCTTTCGTTTGACAGGGTCACATGAAATTGACAATATGGCCAAGATACTTAAAAGTTTATAGCTTATGACCAGCTTATTTTGATCAACCGCAGACCACCATGCTAGTTTGCTTCGCAAATGAAGTGGGTCTAGCATGTTTGTAAGATGGTACTATGCACAGAATGGGCCAGTGGGCCGTAACATCTGTATGCACATTAGCCAACTACAAACTAATAATTTTTCAGGCTGTTAATTTTAAGAAAAGTAACAGATGGTAGTTCTTTTGCATGTGACTATTTATTAATATTATTTATTCATTGACTTGTTTATTTATTTATTTATTTATTTTGCTTCGAAATAAACAAATGATTTAATGAAAGATAGCCTTCCATGCTAAAGCATCGTCAGATTTACCAGTGTTCATAGAAGTGTCAAAATTGATGAATTCATATAACAAAGACCAAAGACTCCGGCCCCTTTCTTTGAGTGCCATGCTGTTGGGTTGCTAGTGGAAACGCACAAGCAATGAGCGAGAGTGCGCTCTATTCGCGGCAAAATCAAGGGTTACCCTCCATGTCAGCTAAACTGCGGTAAAGGTTCTTGCTGTGGACGTGAGACGTCACAATGAACGGATCATGGAGTGCAGTTTACTCGGGAACCATTATGATCCACTCATTCCTTAAAAGTCAATATTACTATCAAGTATTCACCATCATCATCATTATATTCCTTTTACTATTCCATTGATCTCTCGTCACGATTTGCGCCGAGGTTTTGGTAGGTGGTAATCATTTAATAAACTGTTGGTCTTCTTTATGAGTTGTTTTAACATGGATGATTCTTACGAAGATGTAGCTCTTTATAAATATTGCATTTGAGATGAGATGCCTGGATTGCAATGTTTTAGACATTCTTCTGTAGTTTTTTCCTCAAATATTTTCTTTTTAGCTGATTTCGCTCAACTAGTCATGCTAATGCAATTGAAATAAAAACATCGTTTTTAGAATGTACATTTATTTTGGAACATGGAATGTAATTTATGTTCACCGTGGAATGTACTTTCTTATTTATGGAGCAGGATTAAATGTACAGCAACTAAAGAAAGTTCAAACTTGGAAAAGCTTAAGTCCGAGCTAAAAACGTTTGGTAGATAAGTTCGTCCTTTGCATATACAGGAAGCGCCGACCATCTTTGGTTTTTTATGTATAAGCTACATAGAAGCCAACGATGACCAGAGATACCAGGAATTACTGTTGAACTGCGATATAGGCTCAGCAACACCAAGAATGCAGCTAGATAGCGTCCAAATCGACTACACCTTCGTGACGATAAAGTCCTATATAGTGAAGGAAACCCTTCGCTGCCCTCCTAATGGCGCTTCATGAAAAGTCTAGTTGGCTTCTAAAAGAGCCATGTGCATCTGGACTTGTAGTGATTTAATTCTTGTGCGTGAAGGGCTTATACGTATGTGCTTGTATTGTTAATATTTGCAAATATTTCTTGTTTCAATTTTGAATTCATGCTAATCTAAAATTATAAACCTGCCGAAAGAACTTCGCAAAAGGACTCATAAACGTGAGAACATCTTCAAATTGATTCACTGGCTACAGAGAAAGCCTCCTTTCCTACAAAATGCAAATGCCGTCATAAATATTGCAACTTATTATATGTTGTATATTATTCTTGTTTCTGTTGCTATAGATGTTAGCATGTATGGCAGAGTTGGATGTTCTCTGCAAAGCTGTTCTTTGCTGCAAAAATTTTCAGATTACTGTTGTTATAAGGATTATTGATGTCAGTTCTGCTTTCTCGTAGAAAATAAATTCTTATAGTTCAAAAGCACTGACTTTGAGACAGTGTTCTGCAGCGGATGTAAAGCTCAGCTAGTGATTTTTGGAACCATTTCCAAAGTTCTATCAATGGCCCGTCAGAAGCCCAAATTAAGATCGAAATATTGAACTTTCTCACTTCTTCATTTGGCCTTTTCAATGTTATTTACTATATGCAAGTAAATGCAAGCACGTATGGGATTCGTAGCGCTAAATAATCTACCGTTTTCTAACGCTAAATAATCCACCTATTTCTTTCCTTTTTTCTTTTCTTTTTTTTTTTTTGCTTGTTGAATTTACAAATACCAAATATTTTTGGTTCAACTCACCAGGACCATCAATTAAAAGTGTCGTGGTCAAATTTCCTTTGAACAGATAGCATGAATAGTGAGAAAATCACTGGAATCTGATTCGCGAGTAGATTGGCTTGCGCTTAACTGATTTTGGCTGCCAGCATATTGATCCTTGTCAATAGCAGGGAGAGCTCGTCCAGCCTGCACAAACCGGATTTTTTTTTTTACTTCCTTTTTTTCCCCCTGGATACCTGACAGCACCAGCAAATGAGCTGGTGCTGTTTTCTTCAACAAATTTTCGAGGCATACTTCATAAGGCAAACGAAATAAATAAAAATCAGGAAAAGACACTTCGTAAAAAAAAAACAAATTCAAAAGAGAGCCGTCTTCCCTTGTGCTTGGCATGACATGCGCAGCTATGCAGGTGGCAGTGGCTGTACACGGGCGTTCTATTTTAGTCATTCGTGGAATCAGAAACTTCTGAATGCATTTTTTAAGCAATTGTTCTGCAAGATCCCTTTTGTGCGCCGTAGTACATGTGGTGCAGTTGTTATGTGTGATCCAGCTTGACCCAACATGGCGGTTATTGCGCAGCAGAGTATTTCGCAAGTGGGGAAACCCTGCTGCTATGCGAACCAGCTGCATGAGCATGCATCAAAATCTGTGTGTTACATTTTACCTCTACCAGTAAGATATTTTCGGGCTTCCTGTCTCTTTAAGTATGGCCACAATCAACATCTTAAAGCAGTATTCTAGGCTTTTCGATCAAGAGCATAGATTATGCTTCAATATTGTCAGTTGAAATAGTGCAAGACTTTAAATTCCCTTGAATAACCTCCCCAGCCCATAAGCCCTGAAAATTGAAATCACAGTTGTGAGGTTGCACAAGTCCCCTGAAAATTAACGGAAAGACTACAATTGCACTAGCCTTGTGCAAAAAGTTTTCCTGCTTGTGTTAATGACCAGTTTTATAAAGTCTTAATTACACGATGTCTCACTAAAGAAAAGCTAATTCTACAGCAGTACATTACAGTGGTAGAGATTCGGTTTAGCGTATCTTACACGAATAAGCAACCTTGCAAAAAGCTACGGATATTAGCTTTTAGTAGCTATAGTAGCTTTTACGGATAGTAACAGGACCAGACAACGTTGAGAATGCAATGTTTTGATCGAATTTTACACGAACACGCCATTCAGGTTAGTTTTTTAATGCTTCTGTCAGTTGCCGCCAGTCTGACTTGTTCCGTCTTCAGTTCGTCAGAGCCCCAAGATTACCGCGGGCGCTGAAATAGTAGCCTTCGACTCAGCAGTCTCCACATTGGTGTCGTCTCGAGGGTCATAGCCCCCGGCCTTCCTGCATCTCACAGCGCTGAAATCAGATAGAAACCGTCATAAATAAAATAGCATATGGAGTTCCGTTTTGTCTTGCCTTCTATCTCAAGCTGAGACGACAATTAAGAGCAGTTACTGGGAGAGAAATGTTTGCAGATTCTGATGGCTAGTCTTCTTGACATTGGTTCACTCCACTACAGCAAATAGAGACTGCTGCTTATGGTAAATTGTTGTTTCTCTCCATTATAACTTTAGTAACAATGTGGAGATTTCCTTTACTGTAGTAACTTCATCGACCGAATAGGATAATGGAAACATGTTGGTGCAGCTTAGCTATTTTCATGGTCAACTAAATTCATGGAATGAAGTGCAAAATAGCAGCACCCAATAGGCTAACCAGGACAGACTGTGGTACTTCTCAGCATGATTTACTGGTTCAACATTTATTAAGAATCCCAATGCCATGCCAAAAAAAATGATCGCAAATAATTTGTAAACACGAGAAAGATCAGATCGCGCGACGGGGCTTTCCAGCGGCATGCTTGCATCAACGGATACTGAAAATTGCGCCTTAAATCCCTGTGGAGAGATTTCTAAACCTGCACAGCATGGCCTCCCAAACGAGCTTATTTCGCAACAGGTGCTCATCACGTTACGTCGTGCGGAACAAGTGAACTAGAGCGTATTTGGAGCGAGTATTTGTAAACCTCAGTACACACGCCAAATGCCACATGACATTATGCAAACCGAATGCGGAATTTCAGGCGCCTGTTCAAACCACATTGAGGGATGATTGACGAATTCTGATCTTTGCAAATGACGAGCAAAGTCCGCTGTAAATTGTAAGCACTATCGAGCGCTTGAAACCATAAGATGCCTCCAGGTATGCCAAGTACTTACGGGTCGCGCTGGGAGTCGTACATGCCTCTTCTTGTATGCAAATTGCTGCCTCAACATTTTGGCCGTGCCTGTAGGCTACGTACATACATAACTACGATATTACGAGATGCAGCACTATTTCCATAGGACCAATAAAATTCTCTTGAAAGTCATGATTTCCTTAAGACCTCATTTTATTCCCGCGTGCTCCGTAAGAAAATTCCCCAAGTTACACATACTAAAAACAAGACTCCACAAGGCCACTACAGATTCACTTTATTGTTCACACGCATGTGCGTCGCAAAGGAAAAACAGTTCTGAAGAAATAAATATTATGCCATATGAAAAAAAGAGACACGGCCTTCTACAACCACGATCGTTTAGTTCAGAATAAATATAATAGTGATGATAAAAGTCAAACAGCTTTATTTATCACAATAGGGGCTCCAGTGATCCGGAAATGTCAGCCACGTCACTGTAGCTGATAAAATGAGTTAAACATGGCAAACAGTTCGAGAACTAGCAATAAAACTAAAATGTAACGAACCCGGATTGAAAAAACGCGGGAGCAACGAGCACAAGGCTATGTCAAAACGCGAAAGACGACCATAAGACTATAGCAAAACGAGGGAGAGACGAGCACAAGACTAAAGCGAAAGCCAGAACAATGCCAAAACCAGAAAACAGAAGAAAAAAACCCAGAACTTCTAAGAAGGAGCTTAGAATTAAAATAGAAACGCCGAGCTTTGGATATCAATCAATGTGGCAGCAATGTGCTCAAGGAATGCCCGAGTCTTGGCTTCTACTGATTCCAAATGCATACTGCTAAATCGGGCAAGACTTGTTTGCGTAAAAACTGGCGATTTGAAACACGCGCTAAGAAATGTTCGGACGGAATGTTCGCGGCTAGAACTAAACCACGGCTATGAATTACTTCCAGCGATCGAGAGAAAGGGAGCAATAAAGCTTACAGAATCGACGGTGCAAACGAGAAAATAAAAATTAGTACGCACAGTCTAAAATGTTTTAAAAGTTGCTTACTTCATAAGAACGACGTCGCGTTTGAGTATAAATAGACCCAAGACTAGAGAGGAACCAAATTTTCACAAGTTTAAGACAATCATTTAAAACCATAACATAGAAATGTAGGAATCGATAAGTCGCGTTAAATCTTACCTGCCGGAAAAATAGAGCTTTATAACTTTCAATTTCCACAAACGGGAAGGCCACGAAATCAAACAAAACATATATACACACACCAAAGATTAAAAAAAAAGCAAGGGGCTAGGTTGAAAGGATAGGTCTGTCTACATCCATAACAAACTCATATCTTTGCAATGCGTGCCCTTCGCCGTTCCTAAGCTTAATAAATTGGAATAATTAGGATTATTGAACAGCTTGCTTTACTGCGTCTCGCCTTGTAACCGGTCCTTCAACAACGTACGACCACGGATGGTCCCGGCGGCCGTACTGCAGAGAAAAAACACAAACATCATTAAAACCTCGATCACTTCGTTCTCATCCACGTTAGACAAAAATCACAATTTTATTTAACAACAACAACAGCAACAGCAAAACACCACCACCAACAACAACTATTTATTTTTCAAAAAAATGCATCGTATCCAGAAGAATCACAAGATGCATCACAAAGCTCCGCAGCAGCTTAGGTTATTGGAATGGGAGACATGCACTGCAACCAGGGCTAACAATATTGAGGATGCCATATTGTCTACAAAATTTACATAGTGCACATTTTTTCAAGCACATAATAAAAAAGTTGGCAAATAAAACGGCAATTTAACCCTCCCAGTCCGCTATTACATGTGATTTCCCGCTATTACATGTGATTTCTTTTCATTTCATGCTTCTAGGCTATGACCGACGAACTAAAGCAATACTAGCTTGAGCTCTAACAAGCGAAGCTCATCCTGTCTAGACCGATACAATCTTCGCATACCCCGCGTAGGTAAAATATGACATTCCGTCCCGTCAAACTATCAACGCTCGTCATTACGGGCAGATGAAGTCCCTAAATTTGATGACCTTAACCTACGACAAGCTAGAGTGGGGTAGGGGGAAGGGGTCTTGACCAGAGCTCAAAACAAATGACAAGTCCAGAGCAGTTGAAGATAACATACCTGAATGTCAGTTAGCTCTTTATAAAACCGCTGAGCAAGTTTAAAACCACCTTTTTCAGCGGACGGAATGCGGATGCGCTATAAAACATATAATACAGATAACGAAAGAATGCACGCAAAACATGCAAAAGGGATATATCGTGCGGGCCAGATACAAAAATAGAAGCATACACTGCCGATCTCACATGGCTTTAAAAAAAAGGGATAAAACATGCAGTAAGACGATAACGTACCTCGTCTTTGTACAGAATTTGCTCAACTGGACACACCACGCACGCAGTGCCAGCTCCAAAGATCTCTTTGATCTGCAAATAGCAACGGCGCAAAAATTCCTTAACCGACCAGCAACATTAAAAAAAACTAAAGCATCAGAAGAAGCTGCATAATTGGAGCCCCTGAAGCGCTCGTAGAATTAGACTGACTTACAAATTGAGATCGCAAATGCAAGGGTAAAAAAAAAAAAAATACCCAAGAAATATGATCCCTGTCAAGTTGCCGCTAACTTCGCAGGAAAGGCGAACACCTTACCCTTCCTTCCTTCACGCCACGTGAAATATCGTGAATGGTAAAAGTCTTCTCGGAAACCTTGAACTCGTTCTAGGAAGTTGCACAATATGCGTGAGAGAATATATCAACAAGATGGAAAAAAAGTGGGAAAACAGTAACTAAAGTAACTATCAATCCAGTTCAGATGAATACATCAACAAGTTCGACAAATCTTAATGACTAGCATTTTGCACTAGGCATCTAACTATACGCTCAAAAGATCAACGGGCACAATAAATTTTACGTGGCATGACTTACCCACTCTCGGGCAAGTTCGAGCAAAGATTTACGAGTAATTCCGGGCAGGATCAGTCCATTTAGAGGCGGGGTGATCAACTCGTCCTCTAAAGCACAAACAGACATGAAAATAGGCACAATCTATCTATCTAGCCATCTATCTAGCCATCTATCATATATATATATATATATATTCAACAGAAAGAATA
>QQSS02224941.1:0-22304 GCA_003687565.2 Craspedacusta sowerbii | reverse complement strand
TTCTTTTGGAGTTCACCGAGTGGAGCATCGCTTATCGGACATTTTAGCTATATTTGAATGAAATGTTTTTACTGACTCAACTGGTTCAATTTTTGATGGTTGTTTTGTTTGATCTGGATATTGTAGACATAAGACCTCACGTCCAGTAAGTCATGAAAACTCTGAAAAAATGTTCTTTACTTTATGCTTAAGTTTACCTTTTCGATGTACAGGATCACCTCGAAGTGCAATCTTACCTGCCCCAAGTGGATCAATTGGAGCTTCGTCCGTTTCAGGTATCAAAAGGAATTTAGTTGGACAATGGCAAACGGCCTGTCGTAATAAAATGGACATTTTAATCTTTCCGTATTGTTTACAATGATGATTAGATTTAAAAAAATATCAAGGTTCAAGGTGTCTTCAAGTTTTACAGACTATCACGAGTGAAACTTGCGAAGGAGTGCATTTACCGATCACTTGCAATGGTTTTGCTAAGTGTTAAGGAAATGCTTAATAGCTAGAGATAATAGCTCGCAGAAAGGAAATATTGCCAGAGGATGCGGTGGACGCTTCGCAGTTGAGTTCCATCAAAGTAGCTTAAAACTTAGGGTAGCACCGTGAATGGCCTTCATTATCTGCGGCGACGTTGGTGCCCGGTACAAGAGGGATTGAGCGATGGACTGAAATACGTATCTTTCTCGAATACGGCACTGTTTGGGGCTCTGCTCGATAAGATGAATTTCGTTTTTAAAGTCCATTTCTTGCCAGCACATACTGTCTCTCGCTCAAGCCATTAAATTGATACATATTTTTTCTGCATGCATAACTTTCAACAATTCCTACGTAGTCTGCGAGGTACTTGAGTTCTGTTGTTTTTTAAAACCAATATCATGCACCTATAGCTCGTCTCGGAAGCTAATTTATGGCTGAAGATCGGGAGATCATGTCAAACTGATGTGCCGCCCACTGGTTTGGATTTGGCGTAGAGGATTCTGGACAGGGTCAATTTAAGTCTTCTTTTCGAGTTCACCGAGTAGGGCGTCACTGATCAGACATTTTAGCTAAAGCTTAATTGTTGTACTGCCTTCTGTTCTTGGACGCTTTTTCGCTTTTGATATGGATATGTTAGATATAAATAATCAGGTCCAGTATATCTTGAAAACTCTATAGTTTTTATTCCCTTCTTAAGTTTAACTTTTCCTTGTTTAGGGTCAGCACAAAGTGCAGTCTTGCCTGCAAGTGGATCAATTGGAGGTTCGACAGTTTCAGGTATCAAAACGAATTTATTTGGACAATAACCATGAGTTGGACATAATATATCGTGAGTTATAGTAGTCTGCAAGTTTTATAGAATATCTGGAGTAAAAATTGCTCTGGAATGAACGTTACGTTTCATGTTCAATAGTTTTGTTAAATAGAAAGGAAATCGTACACCATTTTAGCGCTTCTCAGGCTGCATTTCATGCTTACATTTAATGCTTTTTTTTGTATTGCAGGCACTCAATCTGTAGTCCTTCCTGGACCGATTGGGTCAAGTGGGGCCGCGTCAGCTCCAGGTATGCAAGATAATTTAAGATAGATTTAGCTAAATGTCTGTCTTTGGAAAAATTGGTTTGCTCCTTCTCGTTGGTTTTTCATGATTTTGATTATTGTTGAGAAGATTTATCTAATGTTTGTTGCTGGAAGATGTTTGTCATATTTGCTGAATGGCTGTAGTGGACTTGCGCACTAAAGCTTTGGCAGTTACTTTTGAGTTACTCATTTTTATTTAAGTGGGATAAAATTTCTTCTTTAGTTTGCGCTTATACCTAGTTTTAAGAGAGATGGATCCACATTACATGCTAAACCACAAAGCTAGTGGATTTTGTTACGGGCCCACACGCAATTATCGGCGAGGAGAAAGAGATAAGATTAATATAAACCCAACGTAGAAAAATTGTCAATGACATCATTTTATAATATGGAGAGGGGCGTTGACGCCTAGTTCATACTGTATGCGTCAACGGGCATAAAGCGACGGTGTAAGATGCGACAACATATGTTGTTTGCGCAGACCTTCATATTCTTTCAATTTGGTATACTAATCTCTTACTCTCCCTGAAACTCTGGGTAGCTGTATCCTTTCAGGTGTATCGGTGGTTTATAGCTTCTGCTGCTCTCACAATGAGGTCAGAGAAATTGAAGCTTTGCAAGAACATAGCATGAGACTAATTCTGATTGAGCACCAGTCATGACTCTCCCATTCTTCAGTCACAGACAGACAGATACATATAGCACTATCTGCATCAATCACGCAGTCGAAGAAAGTCCTGAATGCTCCATCCTGCAGTGCGACCATATTTGAGCATTTGTTACATCTGCCTCATCGTCAACAATAATAATAACAACAATAACAGCTCCGGTCTTGACTTGACTTGACTTTACTAAGGTCTCGCTCATACGATTCTGGACAGGGTAGAGTTTTGGCTACTTTAGGATTCGCGCGTGGCGGTCATCGCTGATCGTTCATGTTGACTATGACTGAATAAATGATGGCGTTAAGATCCTCGGGAGGAACTTCTGAAGTGCTGCGTGTTAAGGACGTCGACTGAGTGTATCCAATACTCGTAGCTTTGTACCCTGGCAAAAATTGCCATGTGTTTTAACCCTTTCTCCTATGCACGACCCTGTGGGCTCTGGAGAAATAAAAACACCATGCCTTCCCAATACCGAAGGGCATGCCATATACCAAAGTGAAGGGGAGCAATGATACAAACGTGACAACCCATGATAGGTAAGGTCACGCACAAAAACGCCGAATGCAGGACGTATGCATCCGATAGGCAGTGACGACAGCTGTGTCACATGCATGCTACTCACTCCGTCTCAGTAGAGTCGCCACTTTGGACTAGGAATCTAACTGACTAACTAGGGCTGTTAGTCACTTGAACTTATGAGTGCGATTGTTTTTCAGTGTTGATAATTTTTTTTTCTGCTGTTATGTTTAAGGCAGTATCGTTTTCATGCACTCATCTTCTAATTTAGCGTTACCTTTTCCCGGCCATCGCGTTCCGGAAGATCCCTGCTGGGCATATCTGGCTAGCGTGGTCCGTTCGAACGGCCCGCGTGCAATAATGTCGTTCATTGAGAAAGATGTGCATGGTGATCCATGGAAATCCTTTGACGAGAGGATAACAGCCTTGCTTATGTCAGAGAAGCAAGCCATTCTAACTGATCGGAGTATAAGAGATTGGATTAAAGATCGTATATATCCTTTTGGATACCCGGTTGGTGACCACAAGACATTTGATGTCAAAATTTGGAGTCACCTGATTAAGCATAAGAAGTTGCGTAAGAAAATCAAATGCGATAAAAACTTTGTTCAGGAATTGTGTTTATTCAGGAATATGATTGCCCATGCTGGTCCTATACCTCTGTCTGATGCTGATTGTCAGCATTTGTGGGCAAAGCTTCTTAAAATCTTTCAAGACCTTGGATACGAGTTGAAGGAGGAAAGTCCCAGCACTTCAGGTATCATATACACCACTATTTATGCGAGAATGAGTTAATATTTGTTTGCTTTTAAGGGGTCGTGACGGACTTTAAAAACGCACTGCGTTTGGGGAGGAAACACCGCTCAGAATGCACTGCGACGTGTTTAAAATATTGCAGTCTAATAATATTGCAAATATTGCATATTACAGGCTAGCAATATTTTCAGCGCTTATTCTTGGTGCCCGTAAATCATGCTTAAGCTCATAAAGAAAGCATTTCTTAACCTTCTTGTCAAAGATTTGGTGTGGCGACGTGTTAAAAGCAATTATTCTTGTTCATTCTTATAATAGGTGGATGGCAGACGACAAAAACCCTCTGGACGCGCCTAGCTTCAGGTGTTGGGCTGAATAAAGTTGTGACAAACACCCTCTGGATGCGCCTAGCTTCAGTGGCTCATGAGCATTTTCCCCATGCCGCTCTTAAAGTGTTCAAGTGTAAATTGTTTGTTGACCAGCCTACTGTCACGGATGCAGAATTTATGCAAGCATTACTTATGAATGTGTTGAAGGACAAGGAAATCCTGTGTGGAAAGTTGTCGGAGTGGGAAATTGCTCTTGTTTATCCGCAGTCAGGTACCCTTAACTTTGGGAGCTTCAACATCGTACTGTGGAGGAAACTAATGAAGCACTTTTTCCCCGAAGAGGCTTGGCAAGAGTTCCAGACCGTACCAAGTCTTGCAGATTTAAAGGCATACTCATCGGAACATGCCAGACCATGCTTTTTGGTAGATGGTCTATTTCAGTTTAGGAACCTTATACACCGTAGTGGCTGTGAAGAGTTGGATACCAATGAGTTCAACATGCTATGGAAATGCCAAGAGGAAATACTGGCGAGACTCCAATACGATGTGTCAAAGATCTGGCCTTTCAAGACGGAGGATTTTGATTGCTCGTGCACACTAAAAGTTATTGCTCTAGCCCGTAAAGGTAATTTGATCTTTCGGTTGCTGGTTTTAGAAGCTGCTGTAGATGGTGTCCTCTTTAGCTCCGCTGCTAAGGCTATGCGAAAACTGTACGAAAGTGCTGTCGATTTACTGAACCATTCTGGTGCCGCGAGTATTCCAGCGTTTTCGCTGGCTTTTTCTTTCGTTTTTTTTTCCGTCAGCAATTCGTAGTTTGGTTCTGTTAATTGATAAATCGGAAGACGGAAATAAAAGAAAGAAAGAACTATTAAGATAAATTCGTATGAAAAATTGAGAATCAAAGTCAATTAAGCATCATCTTTAGCGCGTATCCTTGCGATGCCTGCATTCATAGCTCGAGATTTCTTCTAATAGTCCTTCTCCCGTACGCTTTGTCCGAAGATCTGCTGACGCCTGGACCAGGTCAGGTGGGATTAGGTTGCATTACTTCGGTAATGAAGACGATGCTTGAGGCTTTTGACCAATGGTCCCTCCGCCGCATTTTTGGCATCTCGTGGTAGGCACATAAAACTAACCAAAAAGTGAGGGAAAATTTGTCAAATCTAACGTATCAGTTAATATTTAATTTTGCGAATGATCGAGAAAGCTCGCTTTTTTTGTAGAAGCTGTGCTCTGATTTGCGCATCCGTAATGGCGATGCCGTATCACCAAGGCACCTCATTCTAGCGTAGCGTGCAATTCAGAATATCGTTCAACATTTAAAATTCAGTTGTTCGTAATTTTTGTCAGTGTTTGAAAGATGATGCCGGGTATGTTCACCTGTCAGTACCCATCTCATAGGTGTCTAGTCAACTTATAGGGCAATGGCAGCATCCAACAGGAGTACGAAGTTATGGTCAGACGTTTTGCAAATGTATAAGTAAACCTCTCAATACTGCAGGCGGCTATGTGGAAGCAAAGCGCGTTAAAAATGCAGGCCCTTCATTGATCCGCTAGTTAGTTCACAATTTTGGTGAATCTTACTCGTGACAGTGTTATTGAGGATTAAAGCCCGGGCATAACTTTTAAAGCCTTTTATTCAAGGTTTGCGTTAATTTATGTGTGTGGATGGCAAGTAAGAGACCGTGTGAACAAGAGTAGCCAGTAGCGAAGGACACTGGCCTGAAAATTAAGGTATCTAGTTACGAACCACGTGTGAATAAATGTGAACAGAGTCTAGAACTACCAGCATTTTGGTGCATTCAGGCGCAGGTCTGAAAGCTTTTAAATCTTTTATTCCACTAGTTAGTTCATGATTTTGGGAAATCGTGCTAGTCAGAGTGCTATTGTGAAGTCCGTGAAAAACTATAAAAAGGCTTTTTTCAAGGTTCACGTTAATTTAAGTGTATTGATAGCAGGAGGAGACCAGGTGAACAAGAGTAGCCCGAAAGGCATAGGCCTGAAAATCAAGGTATCAAGTACAAACCACGTTTAGTAAATGTGAACAGAGTCTAGAGCTACCAGCATTTTATTGCATTCAGACGCACATGCAGCAGTAGGTTGGAAAGCTTTCAATTTTTTTTTCTAAGCGCCGTTGCGTCTGTAATGGATTATATCTAGCCACGAAGTCCCCAAAATTATGCCGTGGATTTCTTCGGATCCATTGTTGTTACAAGTAATTTATTTCGCAGTGCCTTTTGTACTGTTCAATTTGCGAGGGCAACAAGGACCTTTAGTTGTTTAAATAATTCGGAATCCGAATTAAATTTGCGCATACTGTCGCTAAGAGATCAGTCAACATCGTCCGATTTAGGTTAAGGATCTATAAAACTTGTGGATCCTCCCACCGTGCAACGTGTTTTATTTCGATACAGGAAATATAGTAAGGGTTTAGTATCGACTGCTTTGTTTTTGACCTCGCTGTGGTGCGATTTTTTATGAACTGAGAGCATTGGAAGCATAAAGAAGCCCAGAACAGAGGAGTAGGCGTTCCGGCCCCCACCGATTATTCTCAAATAGTCAATGCCTTGTTACTGGAGGCAAGTGAGAAAAGCTACGGCAAAGTTTATCTCATTCTGAGGTAAAAGTATATAATTCTTGTGTTAGGATTAATGTTTGGGTTATCTGAGCTTCTAAAAGCATTCCTTAATAAAAGTATAAGTTCTGTGTTTTGGTTCTGAAGAATAACGACCATTATTTCTAGAAGCAGCCTTAGGTGTGCCAAAATTTCCAAGTTTCAAAATTCCTGGGAAGGATGAATCGGGCTTTGTTCAAGAACAAGCCGGGTATTACTAAGTCTGACTGGGAACTTCAATTTGCGAAGGCGATTGGAAGATTGAGTCCTGGTAAGGAGTTCATATCTTTGACCTTCGATTCTATCTTGTAGTAAATCAGTTTCGAATTTTTCTTGTATCCATTTGAAAATGTCACGGCCGTCATTATTTCCACGATGCCCTCCCTTTGTTTTACCCTCATATGTATACACACCTCCGTCAAGCACACAAAGACGATCGCAAGCAATCCCAGCGGACTGACGCAGAAAATATTTCACATCAGCACACCCGCACGCACACGCACACACGCGCTATGCCCCACACATGCAACCACTCGCAACTCCTACGGAGCCACACCAATATTTTTAGTTCTAACATTTTCGACCCACACAGACACACTCACTAATACACAAAACACAAGCTAGCCCACAAATTCAATCCCATGCATCCCCCCCCCCCCACGGAAGGCAAAAATTATTTTCGAAGCTGCGAAAAGCTTAGAAGACTTCAAAATAATGTTCTCCTAGCCCCATTCTTCCACTCGCCGCCTTAAGTAACATTTAGATCTGCACAAGAAGGCTTCGAGAAGGATGAAAAAAAATTCCCGTTGCATTGAGATATTGTTCGACCATCTTGCGCATAATTATTTTTTTTTTTGAGCAAACAAGACAATAAGTCGATCGACGTTAAAGCTGGCGTTATAATCGGAGAACCTCTGTAAATCAGAGTTCTCTTATGCGCCGCATCCCACGATACTACAATTTTATCTGTTTTCCCGTAATACTATCTCTTTTCCGGTTCCCTAATAGCAATCTTCTACCCCGTTATTTAGGTCTCAGGCTTGAACCATGCCCGTTTTTTGACTTGACGGCACGACGCAGCCTATGCTCTGTCAGGGATTTCGGACTTAGTTGCTCGGTTCGTGATGATGTTCATGAGTATGCTTGATCAGGGTTTGGTAAACAAGCTGACACATCAGAGAAAGACAATGGTGATCTTCCATTTGCTTTGCTTGACCTTCAGCGTAGCACTTACATAAAGAGACTGCACACCTTGATGTATATTGAATTCAGAAATTCGTCGTTAGTGGAATCTTGTGCGATTTTTACTACTCTTTAAAAAACTCATTTCAAATTGTAACCCACAGCGTGTAGCGGTCATGAAATTGCAAATTATACTTGGTGGACGATCATTTTGGATCAGTACCAACAGAAAGCAACAGATTAGGTCAAGATTTAAGATTTAAGCAAATTCGGCAACAACTCGTTTTCGGACAGGGTCTGATGTTGTTTTTCCTGTAAGAGGCTTTATCACTTAGAAGATCTGTCAGGAATGAGTAGGCGGGAAGCCCATAATAGCTTACGTCATTTGCAGATCCTGTCTACGGATATTTTTTGGGGACGATTTTCTTCCATGCTCAATATGCTTCTGGGTGGTGTTGATCATTGACGATTTTTGGGGTAAAATAATTTTGCTCAACGGCTGAGTTCTTAGAAGATAGCTTCTGGTTGCGCGTGGTTTATGACTATAATGGCTTCCTGCGGGTGATGGTGCCATTAATCGGCAGAAAAAGTATTACTGCACGTTATGGTTTGTTATTCAAGTTTATTGTAAATACTCAGTTGTGGGTTGAGCAGGGTGGATGAAGGAGCTCTCGTTGGACGTGTTTTTGTCTGAGTCGGAGTGTGTTCTATTGAGGGAAGCAGTCCTTGAAAATCCATACGGCACACAACGCAACCATTCTCCGCAAGATCATTGAGTTTTTTTTTGGAAACCTGTTGATTCTGTTCGAAGATCATTCCCATCACGTTCAGATATGATATTCTCGAAATTCGAAGCTAATTCCACGATTTAGCTTTTTTCATAATGAACACCTTAGCAGTGTTTACGGTCACGTTAGCGTGCTTGCCTGCATATCGTGAATCCTACGATTATGAATGCATGTCCATCTTATGCTGAGTCATAACAAGTTCTGATTCAAGTAAATTTGTCGATTACGCGCTTATTTTCTAAGGGCCGTATGTTTCTACGCCACCAAGAAATTTCATCGCAAAAAAGATGATCTAGCGATTTTTACACGTGCCGATTCTGTTCGGAGATCATGCGCTTAACATTCGAAGATGATTCCCTTGAAATTTGAAGTTGATTCTTTGTGTTAACGCGTTTTATTTTGTTGAAAGTTTTGGGTAAAATTGAAAGTTGATGTGTATGGGAGATGCAAAGTGCAATGCACGTGGCGTAATTTCTGAAGTTCAAGTATTACATCATCTTAGACTTCTGATATATTTCAGAATCATATTTAATCATATATGATGATTTAGGCGCTAATTCGTCATTTCAGGTCGAAAGCAGCGCGCTCAAGATGCATGTCGGTCTGCCATCGATTCTTTGCTGAGCAGTGGCGAGTTGGATATTTTTGGTGAAAAGTTAAATGATGATTTGGAAGTCGATAAGGCAGTATCGTTGCAACGCTTACTGAGTATCAGTGACCGGTCCTATCATTGGAGTGAACAGGAAGGTCTTCTGAATCGCTCAGAACGTTTCTCCCACACTATATTGGCGCGTGATATTTTTGAAAAGAAGAGCATTGCTCTTGTTTGTGGCTACGCTGGAGTGGGGAAGACAACTTTTTGTCGCTGTATTCTACGTGAGTGGCGTGCCGGACTTCTGTGGAGCGACAAGTTTGACTTTGTCTTTTATGTGAATGCTCCGCTTCTTATGACTTTACTAGAAGAAGGGCCTTATAACGAGGAAGCGGTTCTCCGTGCTTTGTATCCAGATGTTTTCTTGCGGATATCTTTCGAGGAATTGAGAGCATCATCAAAATGTCTGGTAATTTTGGAT
Source organism: Craspedacusta sowerbii (assembly GCA_003687565.2). Lineage (NCBI taxonomy): Eukaryota > Metazoa > Cnidaria > Hydrozoa > Limnomedusae > Olindiidae > Craspedacusta > Craspedacusta sowerbii. The sequence goes on along the minus strand of QQSS02224941.1, from coordinate 12,833 downwards.
TCTATTGACGAGTGTGACGTCAAAAAGATTTGCGCTGACGATCCATCTGAAACGTTTGAAAAAGCTATCAGTGGACTTATTAAAAGTTCGAAAAACTTCCATCGGATTGTTGTGGGTCGACCGTATGCTTGTGAGCAGGTGAGACGTACGCTACTTAAAGAAAGTCTCGTGTATGCAGAAGTAATGGGATTTTTGCCAAGCCAGATTGAAGATTATGTCGGGAAGTTTTGTGTTTCCCGTAAAGTTGAAGCGGAGAATTTGTGGCAGAAAATCAGGGATAATGATTTCCTTTTCTGCATGGCTCGTTTGCCGATTTTCACCAAGGTATTGTGCCACGTCTTCAGCGAGAATACAGATGTTCTGATTAGAACCCAAACTGAATTGAACATGTGGTTATTATACGTTTATTTAAATCAGAAGTTGAAAGCTCGTCTAACGGATGATTTTGATATCAGAGACTTTGAGAAATTGTTCAAGAACGAGGAAGTTATGGATGAGATGGCAGGAGCGAGCAAGAAAGCATATGAAAAGCTGTTGTATGGAAAGGTTATCTTCGATTCTAAGGACGATTTTCGTGGCACTGGACTTGAATTGGGACTCGAAACATTGTTTCTCGTTCGTCAAGGGAAATTTCTTCGCTTTTCGCATTCGATCATGACTGAATTTTTCGCGGCTTTCCATTTGTTTTTAACCGACATCAAACTCAATTCTGAAATTCTTCGTAACGATCGCTTTCGTGGAGTTCTTCCAATGTATATCGGTTTGCTTGGATCGCTCGTGGAAGATTCTGATTCTCCAAAAATTATAAAAGATTTCACTCGACCGGTGATCAATAAACATCACCTGACGCCACTCGATGAGCATCCGCTCGGAGGTGAATTTGGAGAGTATTGTTTTAAAATGGACAATCTTCATGAACATTTCATGCATTTTTGTTTCGAGTTTGGAAACGCACGGTTATTAAGCCAGCGAGATTTCAGTTGGGATAGCGATGTCAGGCTTATTGTTACCCTCCATCACCGACTGACTCGAGCGCTGTTCGTCATGAAGAACTTGCACGTCCATCATCGGAGAATCAAGGTGCTATCGATCTATCCACAAGACCGTCACTTATCGATTGATGAGTGCAATCAACTCAACCATCTGATCGTTTCGTGTGGTTGGAAGGTGAACACGCTTGTTTTGTTGGTCGCCCCACCAAACGAAGTTCAGATGCAGATTCTCGCTCCTGCGATTTGTTTAGTGCGAGATGTTGATCTTTCTTTCATTCAAGCGAGCGATGAGTGTTGGCGGATCCTCAGCCGCGCATTCGAGGACGCTGACGTGAAGAAATCTCTTCGGCTGGAGGGGCTGTATATGCCTTATAACATCGACAAATCGATTCTCGCGCAAATAAAAAAATTCGTGCGAGTTGCCCACCCATGACTGATCAAGTTAACAGATGCGGGTTTAATTTCCACGTAAATAATTGACGTTTTCGTATTTAAGTTTTATTTTAATCTAGTCTTCTGTGTCCGTGAGATTTTAATCGATTAATTAAGCTTGCTTTAATATGCGAATCACTTGTAAGAGAATTCGTGGCGTCGAGCCAATCGATTTAAGTGACGTCACTGACGACGTCGTTAGCTGTTCATCACTAAATATTTTGCTTCTCTGAATCTGCCTTTTTGAAGGATAATTGATTATTTTTTATTTGATGTGAATTTGATTTCTTCGCGTCTATCTGACGTTTGGTGTTTTCGTTAAATAGGTAGATATTACAATTTGTGCAAAATTTCAGCGAGTACATATCTTCGAGGGTTTCTTTTTTTATGGTCTTTAACCAAATCGATCTTTCGATAAATGAAGTCAGCGGTGGCACCGAGTTGTTTGCTTGTTATACTAAGTTCGTATTTTCAGAGTTTAATATTTACACATTTTATTGAACATGTCGAATGATCCTAATTCGTGTAGCGTGCTCATAATATACAAACGCTCAATGTGATCGTAAAGGCTCAGGCTTCAGTTTGTCATATTTTTACACACTTTTTTTAGGGCTGATTTGTTATTCATTTATTAGAAGATTGCAATTAAAAGCAACAATTTTGAAGAGAGTTTGAGCTCGGGCTAAGTTTTTGATTTATCGAACACTGTTCTGGCAAGCTTGTTTTTTTAATGTATTATTTAGATAACGTTTTAGTAACATGTTTTGCGACATAGAGTTTCTTCGCATTCTAGAATTTTGTTATTGATGTTGAGTCCCGAATAATCGAATTAAAATTGTTAAAATCGCTTAGGTCCTTAGTTTTGACATCAAAACTAGACATGTTGAAAAATTCGGATCTTAAAAAATTACCACGTTGGATAGAAAAGTAAATGTAGTACATGACTCCTCTACTTTCTTCCTGGCGATTTAAGTTTTGGCTTGTTTACATCCTGGCTGTTTCAACCTAAAATGCAATTTCAGTTGAAAGCAAAAGGCTTTGTATACTTAAACCAAGAGTGTGCTTCTCCTGTATATGATCCGATAGGTGCGTTATAGGACACTTCTTCTTGGCACTGCTCTGCTGTTCACCTTTTACTATCCAAAGTCTTTTTTTTCCTACATACCTTACGCCTTGTTTTAAAATGGCGCGTTAAGTTTTCGATGCAACTGCGCTCAAGCATGGCAGTGGTGAGCAGTAAAACTTTGTAGTATTAAATAAATGATCTATATGTGTCGTTCCATGGTTTCATCGCCAACTTGCAAAAACTCATAAAACAGATTGAAAATGCATACTGATTCCTTATCTGAGCTAAAGAGCTCATTAAAAAACGTTAACATTTATATCATGCGAAATTAAATTTTCACAGGCTATTAGAATATAAAAGTCATGGAAGACAAAAATGCGTGCAAGCGCAAAGAATAGCAGCTTTCTGTTCATAATCGATCATTAACTTTGTTATGGCATGAACCACAAAGGAGGAGCATGGCTCACAACGCAAAGCGAAACCTTTCGCACAACTGAAAAATACCACTTAACTAGATCAAGTCAACGAACACATTTCACGAATATAAAATGTTTTCACACGAGCCAGTCCTTTCCACATATATTGCATCATGCAAACCCTCGATGATGCACTTCCATATTCATGGTCTACATGCGGCAGTTTATCTTCTATTAAACAGAAGTCAAAGGTTGATCTCAGGAAGGACATCCAACCAAAGCGGGGGAGTGCACCAAAATAAAGCCCCCCCAGTGGAATGCATCACTGTTTATATAAAACATCAGGCGTTCCGTATTAGATTCTTAGAATACACTGCAATCTGTTTTTTTTTCAGTTACAAAGCACGAACTTGCTTTCCTTGATAGCCGCTTTGAATTTGTGAAAGTTGCTTTCAATTTGCCACAGTCGCTTTCTCGTTAAAAGACATCAATTACAGAACCACAAACTAATCAAAAAAAGCCTCTGCTCTCATTTGCATCCAGCACATACACTAAGGAGGTTGAAAGGAAGACTTTCGTGTAGTGACGAACTTACCGCCTGCTCACTGATCATTAGATACTTATCCGCCTGCTCACTGATCATTAGATAAGTTAATAAGTGTTTGTTGCTCAGTCCGATTCAATTTATTTCATTTCTGAAGGAGGAGAAAAGAAAGTTGCTCCCTGTTTATTTTATATTTTTGACTAGCCTACTACCTTTGGCTTTCTTGGAAGCAGCGGTTATAGTAAAGTAAACCTTTTAGGACCCTTATTTCATATTATTCTTGAACTGAATCTCCACGAGCGACATTTGTGTGGCCAAGAAGTGTATTTCATTCCGTTGGCTTCATTATTTCAGCTCTTAATCTGGACCTAGACTCTCCCTCTCTCCCTCTCTTTCTCTCTCTCTATCTCTCTCTCTCTCTCTCTCTCTCTCTTTCTCTCTCTCTCTCTATCTCTCTCTGCATGTAAAATAGCAATGAAGCTAATTGCCTAAAATAGCAGAGTGATTAACGTAGCCACTACTAGAACTGTATTGGTTATGGTTAGATTTGTTGTGAACGATACTTTTATTTATTGCTTGATTGATCTATTACTCTCTTTTATTTAGGATTCATTACCCTAACTTTCGATAATCATTGCCACGTTTATTAACGTGGACCAGGCATGTGAAAAAGCTGGCGAATTCGGAGCTAGTTTTGTGTTAAAAACTGTCCGATATTTAAAGAAACTTAAACTACTGATCAAAATAACCCTCGACCACAAAGTACATGATAAAAGCATTTTGTCCAAAGATAGTCCGAAGAACAAGTGCAAGACTCGTCTACGTTTTACGCATTCAAAGGGGATAAAATATTAGATTATAAATATAGTTGACGGTGATCTTGATGGAGAAAAGGAAAATCGTGACTGCTATTGCATAAATAGGTTAATAATTTCGTTGCAGCCGACAGAGTCAGATATACCCAGGTCATGCGGCGCCAGCTAAATAAAATAAGCAATAGTAAGTTTCGCATAGGCACTGCACTTTTCTGCGAGTTAGAAAAATGATTGTCTTCAACCATCTAGCATCCTAGTAACAAGCCCTTCCAATTGTAGCACAACCTGAGTAAGATTGTAAAGAAAGCATTAACATCGCTTGTAGCCAGCCGATTGAGTGCGATTATAGCATTTTTTCTTTTAGTGTGTTGATGATAGTGGCCGATTACGTGAAGGCAACATTAAAATTTGTGAACAAGGAAATGTTCCCTCGCAGTTGTTGGCTCTTCCCTTAGTGTGAAATTCTCCACTCTACTACACTCAGCTCGTACTTATAGGCCAGACTTTGTTCTCACAAGACATGGCAGGAAGTTCAACTGCAGGATCAGATATCGCTGGTAAGTTGCATCTCCACGAAGGGAAATAATGTCTTGTCTAATGATTGTTTGTGAGTATTCTAGCTCAGTGTAGATTAAACCAGTTGCATTGCATAAGTTGCCTTGTACTAAATGCCTGTGTGACTTCGGAAGTTCAAGAGGCAAACTTCTTTGTTTGCTTGTTGAAGCTAATTCGCTTTGTATCCACCATCAAGTATATACACTTACAATCATCCCAAGCCTTCTAATTGCGAAAATTAGGAGCCATCGAAAATAAAGAAATAGACCTTCGCCGCTAGCTTGCGCGGATTGAATAGCTTGAGATGAAATTATTCCGAATTTCTGCCTTGGTCAAAAAATTCACCATAGAAAGAAACCTTGTCCATCAAGCTTATTAATGCTACCTATTTTCCTGTCTTTTTCATCCCAGGCATTATCATAGCATGGCAACGCTCGATGATCTGTGCCACGTAAGCAAGCGTATTAACATGTATGAATGGACTCAGGTTGCCGAATTTGACTATGCCTGGCCTTTGAAAGGCATAAGTACGTTTGCGCGAATCTCTGCCACTTTAAGCTGAAAGAATGATTCTATCCAAGAAGTTAGGAGCCAAAACTTAGGAATGCTTAGAGAACACAACTCTCTTCAGGATTGCTTGCCTAGTCTTCAAACAATCCACAGAGCGCTTTTTACAAATGGCGCTTGAACAAATCCCGTCCTAAATCAATACTTGCTTTTAAGATACCATATTTTATGAGTATGCAAACGAGCAGACTGCTGCAAGGGAACTCAGAGAGGACTTACACGTATACATGCAAACATTCTGTAGGACAATATGTGTTGCAACAACATCGAATTGTTTATACTGTGCTCAAAATTAAAACTGTAGAAAAAACAAAAAATCAGAGCGTCTACAAATGTTAAATTCACGCATAAGACTCATTTTGCCTTCTTGCCAATGGCGATCCCAACAAGTCGTCTCAAAACATTTCTACATACGATCTGACGGGCTTTTTGTACCTGAATTGGAATTCTACGCTCAATTATATACTGATGCTATTTGATAAATTTCCGTGACTCTACTTTTAAAAGTCAATCAAGTGAGGATTAAAATTAATGCCAGACAATGTCTTGTCTGGTAAGCTAATCAGAGTCACCATAATCTGTCACCTTACAAAGAACATCCACAAACCGATCTTCCCATTAAGTTCCTCGTAGTTATCGTCACATTCAAATCTCCCACCATGTCCGGTATTTATATGCCTCACCGTATTGATAAAAGCTGGATAGGCATACAATCGCAGAGCCACTTCCATCGATGGTAGCGACCAAGAAGCACCATTCCACAATGAGCAAGAACCTGAAAGGATTGAATCGTCATTCTGAAACTTCACGTAGGATCCGCAAGACGATGCTTTTCTGCTTGAATTTGTTGTCATATAATCCAAAACAACCAGACCCGAGCTGTTACTAGCAGTAACTATGTGGATCGTGGGATTGACTGATGGTTTCCTGCAGTAGATTCGAATAGTTGTGAAGTTAATCAGCTGACGAAGTTGCGCAAGCCCTGTGGTTGAAAGCGCGTAGTAAGGACTTTCTATCTGGTTGAGGCTTTTCACGTCATCTTGGATCTTAGAAGGTGAGTAAGCGTAGTTTTCAATTTGGATGTTCATGTTTGCAACTTTTGTCCATCCACCAGAATAACTAGAATTAATTTACCCCCCAAAATTAAGCATAATCATTTGGAGTTTCTGTAGAAGCTACTTGCTACATGGGCGACATCCATTACAAAGATCTAATTTGTTTACAGAGATAGAGATAAAGGGCAGCAGGATCTTTACTTGGCATTTTACGCTACTGCAATGATATTTTAATTACAATGTCAATAACGTTATTTGCAAATTACTTGTTTCTTTTCCTTGAAGAAACAATGTTGGAACTCGCCGAATACAGCGACTTTTTTTAAAACCTAGCGTCAATTATGCTAATTAAATAATGCACAGGCAGCCACCTCGAAATTTGGTCAGAGGCATTGCCGTCACAATGACTCTGGCAGCAGCTGGAGGAAAGTTGCTGAAAATTTTTCAGACTGGTATAAAGTATGGATGTATAACTGAACGTTCTACTCACATGATCATAAAATTTTCGGTTCGTGAGCAGTACACAAAATCATTAACACAAACAAATAAGTCTAAATCACTTCCGATCCCAAATAACACACACAGAAGTATATTTACTGCGGAAATATACTCTATCGTCTCCCAATTGTAATAAATAAATGTGGAGAAAGGGAATTTGTATGTATCACCTTAGATCCTAGCTCGACACAGATCTTATGCTAATCTCGGTCTGAATATATATTAATCAGTTTTATATCTTAGTGTTGAAGGAGGGTTGCATAACGCATATTCAATTTTCTGAGTAGTCTTTTCGGAGTGCAGCAATAATTCATGCCTATAGGAAAGACGACATTTGCTAGAAGCATTTATCTTGCATGTTCTAAATGTTTTTAACAATTTTTAAGATTTTCATCTAGTCATTATTCATCCGTTCTTAATTAGCAGGCCAAAAAATCTGGCGAATGAATATGTCGGGCAATAAAAGCCCAAACCTTGAACCCACATCTTATTGTGTATCGTCTAAGAAAAGTCCTAACTTCGCGCGAAATTTGTTCGTTTACACCTGACAATTACAAAGACCGTCCAGCTTTAATTGCTGCTGTGCGTCGTACTTGAGTCCAGAGACAACACGAGTTGTGACTTCTAGCTATTCATTGCAAAAATGCTTACGTGGATGGTTACTGTCATAATATAGCTGAATGTCTCTGGAGTTACATATAAATGCTCCTTGCCTGGTAATGTTTGGTCCTTACGTTTATTTAGATCCTGGCTATGTATGGTAATATGTGAAAGTGCTGATGCTGGGAAATGATGCTGTGCGTCACTGGTGCAGTGACTAATAGTTCATGTGTGAGCCGCAACAGAATACATGAGTGCATCTTATGAAACCGATATCAGCACAAGAAAAAAAAACCAACGAAGGTTATATATATATATTGTCAACAGGGATACTGGTTCTCTAAACACCTTTATCATCAAGGCGTTCAATCGTTTCATTAATTGTGAGCGGATGAAAAAGTGGAACGAGGTCATATACGATCACCAATAGTTTCCAGAGTCATATCCCTTTAACGCCAAACTAGCGCTACGCACGTCAAGCCAAACCAGCACCAAGGCTTATAAAAATCAGATTAGGACTACAAATATCTGAGTTAATTAGCAAAGTAAGTACCCAGCTTATTCATCATATTAGTGCCATTCATGATTACAAAACATTTAGCTAATCAAGCAAGAAGACTCTCTAAACTCCATTCCAATCAAATATATGTAATTCATGTAGATTGAATGGCAATGTATAAACGTTGAAAGATAGTAAGGGAATAATTAAAGCGTAAAAATTATTAGTGTCAGTCACAAAAATTTCCACAGGTTACATATCAAGTATATGCAGCCATAAAAATGGACGTTACTTAAGTTTATCTACTATTACATTTCAGTTACTAGATGTTGTTGTAAACTGTCTTGGTTGTCAAAGATGGGTGTTTAGAGAGCTCACCTTTATTCACAAACATTGAAAGCTTTCTTGGTGCGCATAACAGGAAGCTCGAATGGTAAAGGTGACTTAAAATACAGAATATGCAGTTCATAAGATCTTGGATACTCTCACAGCAACCACAAATTAGTTGAAAACAAATTTTACTAGAACAGTAACAACTTTCAAGCATCAGATGTCTCAAGCATTTCATGATAACTTTAAACTTATCTTGCGTTTTCAAGACGAATTTCTGATTGAAGAAATACAAATGCCTATTCTTGAAAACTTACGGGATAATTCCAGATCGAAATCAAATTCTTATTAAAAAAATCATTCCTAATTTTAGCAGAAAATTTAAAAACTATATAAGAACTTTCATTTCAGTGAAGCTAGTGTAACATGTTCATCTAACATTGGTGACTCTCGTGACCCAACACAAAGAGAAAATAATATTTCACATTTACAACACCACATAAGCAAATTATAACTTTCCATATTGCATCGGAGTTATTACAGCTTGGCTTGTAACGCGATCTTACGGTCAATTTTTCATGGTTTATATAGTTATTAGTAATTTAGAAAAATACTTTCGAAAATTAAAAATTACGTTTTACATTAAGGCAAGCACAAATCTCACTTTAATTGATTATCAGAAATAATAATTTATTTGCTTTTACTGTGTAGATTGAAGCAGTTGTATAATATATATTAGCAACTTTTACTTCGGTACTGGATAACTTGCAACAAACGTGCTATGAATATGATAGTAGTTAGCCTTAAAATATTCTCTTTGTTTAAATTTCAGTAAGACAAAATAGAAGGTGTTTAAACGTTGTAAGTATAACACACGTGCAATGAAGTTTTTCGTGATTGTAGCGTGATTGTCATGGTTTGCTCTACAAAAAGCTCGGGGTAAAGAATTTAAAGACAAGCTGGTTTTCAATTAATGCAGATAACGTTTAAACTTGCATAAGCAAGTACGCGATGCCTGAAAGTCAAAAGAGATGTCTTTCTTATCGGAAGTCCTTTTTTAATTGATCCCACAACTGGAAAAACGTCTCGAACATTTCGCGATTGCTAAGGTCACTGTTGTGATGTTTTTTTTTTATTCAAATATGCTTGACACGAAAAAAAGTTGCAATAAGAATTACCAGCGCCTATTAACTTTGTTTCCAGCAACAACTGCTGCTCTGTCGTCATTGTTTTTTGTGGAAGATGTACACTTTTGGATTGGGGATAGCAGATGTTGTGTTGATGTGCTGGGTTAAAACATTTCTTGGAGCTTTAAGGAAGCGATAGAATAGTCTCTCGTTCGATCAAGTGCATCATTCTGACATGGCGACTAGAAATGGTCTTCAAAACGTGTTCACAGAGAAAAGATTAAAGAGGATAAAATCGCCGACTCAAATAGCGAATCGAGATAGTATTAGATAAGCTGGTTTTTGTCGAAACGCCGGCTGCATTAGTTTCCTCTGTTATAAGCAACTGGCTGTCAAGGTAGCAAATGCATGGCTTTGCTAAGCTTTAAGAGGGGATAATTTGCTTTTCATTTGCCACTTTTTATTTGTAGGGTCAGGAAAAGCTGTTTTTCAAGCTGTCCTGCAGAAGACAGGATGCAAGACTTACCAAGCTGTATGAAGCAATTTAATCTTTCGTACAAAATCTTCACAACCGTGCTCATGCCGAAAGTCTACGTAGGATTCCTATCCTGTCTGGATCGTCACAGAGACTCTGATTAGATTTTGGTCACGTTCACGTGTTCACTGTAAATTCGGTCTTGTTTACAATATCCACAAATGAGTTGGTTCTCATAGCACACAGAAAGCGTAGCAGAACCAGACTTCATACTTCTCGTTTGAAGCTACCTTCAGTAAGATATTTTTGTATCGCCTATCTGCTTATTTCTGTATCTAACTACCAACAATTCAATGGAATGATGTTATACTCTCTGCCCTACTTTCTGTGCAAACCCTAATAGCACTCTAGTTTTTACTTAAGCAGAGAACTAAATCCTTTCCAGATTTCTCCGGTGAGAGCTTAAACGAGCTTGAAAGCCGGTTTGAACAGCAAATTCTAATTTGTTGCTCATCCTCATGCTGGCTAATGCACAAATTTAGTAGTAAATTAACACGCTTCTCTTTTCCCAAGTGGAAGGACATGTACATCTTGGGAGAACCTATTGTGTTGGTCGTCTGAGTTGCCACTTACGCCGAATCTGTTTGCTCAGTGTCTTTGGTTACAGCCTAAAATAACTACACCATAGGACCACACAAACTAGGAAATAAAATATATATGTGAACTCATACTGTGAGAGAATTCTTATCGCTGGTGTCATAGATGATCCCTCTCTATCCAGAAGTTTCATATTCTTCTCGAATGGCACTTGTGTTTTGTTACCTGTTCATAACTAATGCGTTTCTATTGCGTTACCTCTTTCACATAACAAATTTTGAAACAGATGCAAGATGCCTGCATGTATTTTTTTAGTAGGAAAAGTTGAAGGTCTAAGGATTTCATGGGAAATTTTCAGATCATGCTTTCCGTGTTGAAGCTGGGCATTTAAGGACCAGTGATTTACCAAAAAATGAATGATGTAACGAACGAATTAGCATTGTCAGGTTTGATATAACAGTTTAATATCCATGAAACGTATGGTCTATGGAGACTTTAAATGATGGCAACTGAGGACAACCAACGTAAGCTCAACGCAAGGACCCATTCCATCAATTTGGCTTGTTGTTAACTTCTTCCAAGTTAATTTGCAATAAACCTGTCTTTAATTGTAAGAGTAGCAGCCGTAAGAAAAAACTTTTTTTTAATTTTCAGTTACTAGATGTTGTTGTACACGTCAAATATCAGCAGGACACTTCACGACCGACCTTACCATACAATTCCCCTAATAATCATAAATTGACCAGCAAAACTTTGTAGAGGCGATAAAGGTCGTTTAATTTGTGATAATCTTTGCATTAAACTCCTTTTGGATGGGTCAATTCATGTTACCTCGAAAGTCTGGACGTTTACAGGGCTTTTCAGGTAAAGCTTTTCCATAAACAAAGAAGTAAATCCTTTCCAGATTCTTCGGTGAGGGCTTAAACAAACATCAAAAACCTGTTTGAACAGTAAATTCTAAATTTTTGCGGGAACCTACCGATGAGGTATTGCTGTCGCAATTTTTGGTAGGCTCGCGCGTAGAGCAATCTACAAAAAAATATCCTGCAGGAATTCTGCAAAAAAATATCCTGCTAGGCTCATGAACAAATTCATTAGTAAATTAACACGCTTCTCCTTTCCATCATTGTACATCTTGGGAGAACCGATTGTCTGGGTCGTCGGAGTTGCACAGGAATCGGAACGTTGGGTAACTCGTGGACAACCGAATTCCTGGTCGCCACGGTTGAGGCAGTACTCTCTGCCCGTGATGCATCTTGGGAGAACCTATTGTTTCACGATTTTGAGGCGACTGGGACGCCCCGGCCGACTAATTAGTAAGCAAGCTTAGACAACTCTGTAAAGGAGAGACGTATCTAACAGCGATTTCTGCACCAAGCAACTGTTACTAGTTTTACCGTGATAGTGGTGCAACTCAGTGCTTCACTTGCTCAGCTATAACCGTTTCCGCTTAATTTAATATTCCCGATCTAAACGTCTCTCTATTCCTTTCCAAATTAAATTTTTCCAGTTTGCTTCCAATTTTTTTCCACTTTTTACTTTATACGTTATACTTTATACTTTATACGTTATACGACTTACAAGGACATTTGATTTACATCATCGAAATCTTGAACAGTCTGTTTAGGTCAATCGGATTACTAACCTAAGTCTATATGTTTGTCGCTGAAGCAACTGTGAATCTTGACGCAGAACCAGCATCAAAGCAAACTGACAATATCCTCTCATTTGCTTTCCTTTCCTTTCCAATAAAGATTCTTGCTTTTGTTGAAGTTGTTCACTAGTGATTCTCTCTCCAACGTGGACGAGTGCAATGAAACTTTTTGTGAATGTAGCCTGACTGTCAAGGTTTGCTCTTTAAAGAGCTCATCTTTACTCATTAAAGAGAATAATTTAAGGATACGCTGTTGTTCATTTGCGATTCTCTCTCCAACGTGGACGAGTTGTTCATTACGAGCTTACGCATCGATGTGTTTTGATTTCATAATGCTCTTTTCGTGCGTTTCGTGTTTGCTGGATTGTGAATTAATTTGGATTCTTGCATACCATTTCATTGCCATTTGGTTTATTTCAATCTAGACCTTTAGTCTTGTGGTCCATATATTTCATCTACTATAATGACTTTCGAGCTCATGACATTAAACCGAGTTTAATAGGCCGTGTCTTAGGATATGGCTTTCAACGGCGTTTGATCGGCGCCGGTTAATAACTGATCTAGCTCACTAGTTGTGAGCAGGGCGTGGTAATGCCCTTGGTAGTTAAAAG